>JAOTAV010005035.1:0-30743 GCA_026546445.1 Cyclargus thomasi | reverse complement strand
TCGTACCATCGATTATAAGAGGCCAAAATATCTTGTTACAAATTTAGAAGAAGTGAAATCGCATACAATAACATTTGTAATTTACCGCCGTATATATATAGTGTATATACAGTCAGAACACCGCATCATGTATATGAGGCGGTGGCGAACGGATAATCACATATATATGCATAAATTATTTTACAGAGCGTAGTATCAGGCGCAGTGGAACCGGACACATTCATAGTACGTCGTGGACTAAACAATGAACTAGAAGTGGCGTCCATACAACTCGGCTCCAAAACCCAAAGGGTGGTTACATCTGGCAACACTGTAGAGTTTGAAGACGTACCCGTATCTGAGAGGACTAAGCCGTGTCTGTCTGTTACTGAAGTGTTGAAGCTGGCAACACTTGGAGTGAGACAGGAGATGTTTTGGGGCGCTGGCAGGGATATTGAATGGGCTATTACGGATGTGAGTATTTAGTTCTTAAAGTTAACATTTTTACACATTTATTACGAAGTGAAAAAAATGTTTCGGAAGAGAGAACGCTAGGTGTATGATAATGTTTTGTTTAGTTGTCAAAAATAAACCACTTAAAACGGTTAAATCTGCCTAATTGCCTTGCCTTATGTGTTTTGTGTTGTGTTACTTACGTGTGAATCAAGGAAATGCTATGTAAAAATCTTTACTTTCCACATCCAACAGAACACCATCTACCTGCTGCAAGCGCGGCCCATCACGTCTCTGGAGCGGTGGACGGAGGAAGAACTACTGCATGAGACCGACTGCCCCATCATGTCTGATGATGAGCTACTGACATTCGCTAATACTGGAGAGGTAGGTTACTGTGGGATAGTAAAGGGAGGAGGTTGTCATGATAAAGTGTTAATAATACCTGGCACAAACAGTGCAGTTACAATATATATCGCTGAATAAGTTAATAGCAACTCCTTTATTTTCCAGGTCCTACCGAAGCCGCTATCTCCTCTCGGCTACGATTTAATCATGAAACCCATGGTGGTCGGCATGGGTAAGCTGGTGCGGAAGAACGGAGACGGGTACGACCCCACCATGATGTTCACACACAGCCGATGCACTCTTGCCCTATACAATGTGAGTATAACAGTTCTTAAGAAATGTTACCATACAAGATCAAATAGGTATTACTTGAACAACTTAGCAGGTCACATCCGCAAGTCCGTTGCGACAAACTTCGTTTATCACGCAGGAACCGTTTATTTATTTATTGAGCAAAAAAAATATCCTTTGTTCTTACCCGGGACTCAAAGTATCACCACACATATACAGCACAATCGATTTAGCGATCTAAGCGTGATGAGGTAACAGACAGATAGACTTTTGCATTTATATTATAAGTATGGACGAATGGTATTTACACGAGCCTAACGATTCGTTATAGACGGTATACCGAAAAGTCCCCAAGAAGCTTGACATCAACATCCGCATGTTGGAGATGGCGATACACGGGCACGAGGTAGCTGACGATGACATCATGGCAACCGCCCTGCATCGACGACAGCCGAGGTTCTATGACAGAGCCGTTGCGTTATCTGACATGGTGAAGGTTCGTACAGGGGAATTGTTCTTAGCTCTCAATCAATGATATTGACATATAGGCACATACTTTTAAAATATTGTTGAGGTACCGCGCTGAAAGTAGCGTACAGCGCCATCTCTCGGCAGCACAGGTTAATAAAACGATATCGATGAAAAAACAATAAACTCATATCAGTAAAGTGTGATGAAGCGCGATGTAATCAATCTAAAGCGCCATCTCTCGACAGCGCATTGACTACTATTCTCTGCGACATGGACTCTGGATCACTAGTCGACAGTTATTGGGAGAGACTGGCAAAGATTTAAAATAAACAAAAAACTTCGTAAGGGATGAAGCTGGTAAAACTTCCGTGCACGCACACGTTTAATATTTCAGTGATAGAAAATCCGTCCCTACCAATATTATATTTTAATCGCTTCAATATTTCATTGCTGATGTTTTGCAGGTACTCTTAATATCAAATCGGGCAATGAACAACACTATTCGTGACGTCAACATCATGAGTATCGACACATCTAGCGACGACCCGCTAGCTCTGTTGGATGCTCTCACCGCTACCAACAAACAAATCGCCAAGTTCTTCCACAACCACGGCCTTACTACTACTGAAAGTACCTTCACACAGTTTCTGGCTATGAGCATACTGTTGGAGGGGAGATCAGGTAAATATTTTTTTTCGGAAGGGAAATGCAAACGGTGATCCCCCGATCAGCCGTTTACGGGCATATGGCTTCCACCTCCATGGCGGGGGGTGTTGACTCGCCCTGGCGACAACGGCTCCAGGACTATGTGTCCGAGCCCTGGACTAACCCAATACTTCTTTTAGCTTGGTAGAAGTAGAATAAAACCAAAATAAATATTAATATTTTTTATTTTTCCTAATGCAGCAACCTTTTTACATAATATCTTCTTGGATTAGAAATATATGAGATATAAAGACAGAGAGAGAATTATAGATTATTATGATGTCGGATTAAAACCCCTGTTTTTTGTTGCAGACTTTACGCCGGTCGAGTGTAACGAAGTCAGCATGTTGCTAAGTTCAGGTGACGTCTTGTCGGCGGAAGTACCGAACATTCTCGCCAAGATCGCGAGAAAGATCGACGGCTTTGGACGACTAGAGGAGTTCAGGAAACAGGATCCGAAGAACGCGATGGACTGGCTCAAATACAACCTGCCGCCCGTTTACGATGACGTCCAGCAGTTTTTGGATGTTCACGGCCATAGAGCTATAATGGAGGTTGGTCTTCTGTCTCCCTCTATTAATAATAATGAAAAACTTATACTGGCCGTCGGTTCGTCAGTACATTTATTAAAAACTTATCGTTTTCAGTTTGATCCGCTAACGAAACCCTGGGCGCTGGTGCCTGAGGAATTCATGCGTGTGTTAATGCACGTACAGACCACACAGCAAGAGGCCAAACCCGCCCGCACAAATGATGATGTCATCAACTCGCTAAAAATACCGCAAAAGTCTAGCACGCGGTAAGCGACTGAGTAATAAAAAAACAGTTCGAAAGAAGTTAAGCGAAAACTTGAAGAATAGAAAAAAAAATATCTTTGCCTTTCCGATTCCGAGGTTCGGAGTCTAATTTTACTATTGCTACCTAAATTTTGTAAATTAACTTATCCTTGTACTATGGTTTTAATTTCATCGTCGTAAAATTATACTCCACGTACAGATAGTTGAATTTACTTAAGTACAAACAACCAAAAAACACAGTTTATTCTTAAGCTAAAAATATGCTATTGGACGCTACTTACGGACTCCGCATACAGTCGCGACTTATTAGTAGGTCTAGATAGTAATTGTATAATGGGGGAAACTGAAAGAGTTGACGGACCTACGTCATTTGGTCGAAATATGTCAATTCTATTTCACCGGCTAGGTTTGACATAACCCGTCCAAGATGCTTAGATCCACGATCTGTATCTCTTTTAAGTTCTCTGTTTGACCATTGAAGTTTATTAACTATAAGACGTAAGTCGTGGACGAGTCATTAGGCTGATTATGAGCGTTCGGACGTCCAAAGCAAATCTGGCGCGCTGAATGTTTTTGTCTGTGCATAGTTGCATACCTCTACGTCGCGGCTGTCATTTGTTTACAGATAGAATAAAGTTAAACTGATTTTTCTCGAGAACAATTAATGTTCTTCAACACAAAAGCGCTTACAAAAAACGTTTTCCCAGGAAAGTCCTTCGCTGGATACTGCCTCTCTGCCACAGAGCAGTTCGTCACCGAGAGTCTACTAAGGCTCACCTCATACTTGGTGTCCACAAAATAAGGTTGGCTGCGCTCAACCTAGGCAGAGTTCTGGTAAAACGCTGGTACATACCGCACCCAGATTTAGTGTTCTTCTTCCGGATACACGAACTGAGGGAATATATACTGAACAGAGATCCGGCGCATTTGAAGAAGTAAGTAGTTTTTAAAGAAGTTTAAAATTATATTCTTCCTTATACCTAAGGCGTGTCGTAGAGGTTATGGTCAAGTTATAGTTAAAGATAGTTTAAGTTAGTTTTGCGTGCGGTGGGTGGCCCTATGTGTGGGCTTTTTTACTCGCACGACCAGTGGTGGCAAAATTCTTTATACGTTGAGTGTTTAAAACGAAATAAAAAAAAAATCTGAAGAAATATATAACATATTTTGACAGATGATTTCGATTTTTTTTTAATAAAAATGCTAATACATTATTCAATTCCAAAGGAATTTTTAAAATTAGCCTACAAACGGCAGAGTGAAAATACAAAAATAAAGTTAACAGGCCAACATAATATAGCCTACTCCTTTTAGAAGTTAGTCAAAAAGGTTGGGTAACCTAACCTATGGCGGCAAAATGCTTATTACGATATTGTGCACGACGCATCCCGCATCACTGTGACATGCGAATGAAAGTTGTGTGCACAAGCGCACGCGCGCATACGCCCGCTCGCACAGCTGAGTTAAACTATCTGTAAGTATATACATAAAGTAAATATTATGTTCCAGGGCCGTCCAACGCCAGCAGTACTTCCCGCGATGGGAGAAGCTGAGGTTCGCTGAGATCAACAAGGGGTGGGTGGAGCCGGTGCCGGTGTCGGTGACGGTGACTGGCGCGGGCGTGCGGCTCGCCGGGACCACCGCGTGCGGCGGAGAGGTCATCGCCAGAGCTTGTGTCGTCAAAGACTTGTCTGAGGTATGCTCATGCAAAGTACTTTTATAAAATACTAGCTTCTATCAACTTTGTTGTGGAGTTCGAACATTAACCAGTGATTAATCCACTGGAACGTTAATTACAAAACACTTTAAAATTCGTATATTGGTAGTGATTTTTGGCATAAGTTACCGACACTCCACTACTATAGAGCAGTGGAGTGTAGTAGCTTCTACTGGTCGTAAATATGTCGGGACTAGGGTCAGAGTGACGTCAACTAATCTTGTCATATTTTTAGATCGGTCAGCTGCGTCAGGGTGACGTGCTGCTGACGCACTCGACGGACATCGGGTGGTCGCCGTACTTCCCCCTGCTTGCCGGCATCGTCACGGAGCTGGGCGGACTGATATCGCACGGTGAGACTCCACTAACCGTCACATCAGATCGGTCAGCTGCGTCAGGGTGACGTGCTGCTGACACACTCGACGGATTTCTGGTGGTCGCAGGCAAATTTTTACCGCCTCCATAGAAATAATAATATTATTATGCTGTGCTTAAAAATTGTCTGTCAATTTCCAGGAGCGGTGATAGCGCGCGAGTACGGTCTGCCGTGTATAGTGGGCGCGCTCGGCGCTACCGACATGTTCAAAACAGGAGACATCATACGACTGTCGGGGACAGATGGAATTATTGAGAAAGTTAACGTACAAGAGGAAAAAGTGAGCGCAGAGGAAGAAGTGAGCGCAGAGGAAAAAGTGAGCGCAGGGGAAAAAACGAGTTAAGGTGAAACAATCATGACCTAACCACCTGAAAATCATTGCTGAGAACCATCTGAGAAATTATTAATTAGATAGGTATTATGAATAAATTTCTCAGATAGTACCTACTAGTATGTAGTTATAGTTTATTGACTTGTACAAATATTATGACGATAGATATTCGACGGCATTAAATTATTTAAAGTCGCATTCGTTTAATTTTTTATCCCACAACTCCATTGTGCATGCCATAGTCACGTCAGACATCAAGAGTCAAGTTGCGTTTTTAACGTCTGACGTCTAAGATTTTGACATGCGCAGTAAAAGAGTTGCATGATAAAAAAAAATAAACGAATACGACTTTTAACTTGGCATAGGTAAATGAAACTACAGAGGTAGTATTTATTATATTTATATTTATAGGAGGTAATATTTTACTATATTTTTGTTTTATTTATCAAAATAATTAACTTGGTGATGTGTAAATACGAGAGAGATGTATTATACAGGTAATTTAGTAAATATAGAGATTTTTAATAATACCACGACTGTTTCCATTTTCAATACACCCATGTCCTTTAGTTAGGCACCTATGATAGTTAAAAAAATATTTTTGAGCATATAAAAATTACCGTCCGTATGCTGTTATCAAAATTATTTAGGTAAATTCCGGTTTTTTAAGAAAAAAAAAACAATAGTTTAATGTCAATATTTTTTCTTCCTAGTTCTCATGCGCTGCCCTTTTATAACTAAGTATGTTTTTACTTCTAAAGTAAAATCTGCATGTTAACGCGCGGCAGCGTGCCAAGCCCTCTTAAAGTACAAGTGAAATTGTAAGTCCAACTGGGTGCTGGCTCACCAGCACCCAGTTGGACTTACAATTTCAATCTAAAGTTTAGGTAGTCAGAAAGTACATTTTGGACATATATTTTTGTACTGCATTGCGGAATAATAGATAAGAATCTGTATTGAATCTTTATGAAACTGATACCGTACAGAATTAAATGACCAAATTAGCCCTGGAAATTGTCTCAATATATGAACCATTCGACTCGTATTCAAAAACTACTCCGCGCGACGTCCAACAAACTCTCGCCGCGATTTTCATAAACCAATGATCCAATCCCGCGCGGAAAGTTTTCGAATCCGAGTCGAACGGTAATCGTGTATCCGCCCGCTAACTTCCGATTCAACCAACAAATTAACCTTTTTTGCGAGTGTTCTTCTTACGGATGTAACTCGCTCGGTGGCTCTGATTTGGTGAAGGACTCTCTCGCGGACGTCGTATCCTGTTGCATCGCGTCGTCGGAGAGATACGGCACATCTAAAATTTAAGATTATTTTGAAATGATTATAGACGCCGCGTAATTTTATGTGGACATAAAGGAAGATTTACAGTGTGACATTAATAGACCATGACTACGGAGTCTGTGCTAACGTGGCCCTGCTATCGTGAAAATCGATTTAAGTGAGTACACAACGTTGTGGCAAACTACTACTGACAACGTGTAAATAGTATAAGTCAGTTTATGGCGTTAGCACTGACGTCAGTTACTGACACAGTGTAAATCTGCCTTAACGATTTATTTCACATAAGAATTTGTAGCGTAGTAATATGACTTTGTTATTAATTTTAAAATTACACTATATATTCGTATTTTTAATTTCGATATTTAAGGAAATTCTCGTGAAAGCTTAAGGCCGTTTGTCGGTTGAACGCGGCGGTGAACACACGGCTTTAAGATGATAACCAAAAGCTATGTTACCTTCTTCGTCATCAAAATCCATGAGCATTCGATCTTCACTATCAATCAATATTTCGTCTATCCATACTGCTATCTACAAAAGTGTATAAAATTGTTAAGTTAAATTGTGATTTCGACGTAGTGAAAGATTTTACAAAAATACAAAATACAAAATATTTATTAACAAAATACTTTTTACAGATCATGTACAATTTAACGGTAATTTACATTTTTATGTGTGTTTCTACGAAATTCGCTGCTTTCCAGAAATATCACTAAACGTGAACGGCAATGACAAATTAATAGAAAATAATATTATAGGTACCATGTCAGATATTTCTTTTAAGAACTTGGATTTCTTGCAGTTACATTTGTCTACATTTGATTTCATGATCTTGGTGATGTTTTTAAAAATTATATTTGACAGGCGAAGCATTCTGAAAATGAAAGTACAATAGACACGGGGATTTTATGCTTTGCGATGGCTACAGCGGGTATAATTTTTTTTACAATAGTGACCATCCATACAGTACGTCACACAAAAAGGAGGAGAGGGGGTCAAAATCATTAAATTTGTGTGACGCACTTTTGACCGGACTTGGCTTGATCTTTAGATATTTTGTGCATTATGATTTACGGGTCGTCGGCACTGACCACTGTGTATAACTGTGATTATGTATTTTGTGACAGCAATACAACAGGCGATTACCAGTATCGCAGGATATACGTTATCGTCGTTTTATAGGTACTAGAGGTTGCCCTATGGTCGAAATTCAACCTTAAATATTAAAAAGTATAAAGTTTTATAGCAGCTATAAAAAACATAAATTATCATAGACTTCAATTTGGCTTAAAGATCTCGTTACCAGGCCTACTTAACTATTTATTTTAAAAAATCAGAATTCAACCATAAACAAAAGAGTGTTGTAGTGTGCGTAGTGTTTTATTTATTAAAAACATGTAAGATTTAAGCATATTTTAAAATAATATTGGTATTCGACGCTTCTTCTCCATATCAACGATAATTAGGAGAAATTTCATGCTTTTACATCTAAGCGTCTTTGGTGAAAAAGGGGTACAATGTTTTCCGCTTATATAGATGAAATAAGGGGACAAAGAAGCAGAATTTATAAGAGTTTGATCGGCTTATAAAGGAAGCACAAAAATATCTCGCTAGGTGCGCCATGTCTCAGTATCTATTATCTAACTTACACCAACAGCCAATAATTTACGAAAGTTAAGGGCCTAGATTGCACCACTTCGTAATAAGTGTCAATTGTCATAATAATTATTCTATGCTATCCACATCGAGCATATAACCAATAGAGAAGTAATGTGAGCGATCCGTGTCCGAAATTTGCCAGTTTATTACCACTGATAAATTAACCGCAAACCAACTAATAGTCACACTAAAACAGTACGCACCAATAAGAGACCTGTGTGTACGAACTCCGACACTTTGGACCAATCAGAGCGCAGTGGCATTGGGCGGATTTTTTTTCGAACGAAACTAATAACATATCCGCTCTTTTGGTTAAACGTTCGATAGCTATCCACAACTTTTTTTACAGATCCTGACACTTCATCTGTTATATAGGTTTCCTGTGGATAGTCTTTAAAGTACTTGTCAGGAGGTCCTGTTTCACCACCTCCTAAGTTTAGAAATTTACCCATCCGTGAGATCATACACCCTAGGTGTCCACAGCCGGTCCAGGATGCCCACAGCAAAAGCCACGGCAGCACTCCTGGCAGCTATTCTCTTCCCATCTGCATTAAACTTAGACGTTGCTTGTTTCTTGGTAGAAGATCTAAAACAAAAAAATGTTTTTCAATACATAACAATTAGGGTAACATAGAACAGAAATACTTGTCTGCCACTAATCTGATTGAAATAAATTGGCACGTTATTTTATACAAATTTTGACATATTGATTGTGCCAACTTACGGTGAATAGGGCTTAATACCTTTTATTTTTAAATGTAGACGTATATTGTCTCTAGTAGGAACGTACAAAATTAGGCTCATCAACATTGGCGGAGGTTTGAAGCACCACTGCCTAAAGCGGAAAATAGGAACACCCGTTTGGTTTTTAGTAAATATACCTGGTGTAGCCTCCGTGGGAGTCCCCCACATACCCCGGTAGGTGTCCCCAAGCGGCCAGGGATGCGTAAATGCATTTTCCCAACGGATTAAAAATATAATTATTATGTAAGTAGTACTACGACGACAATGTGAGTTGATCCTTAGGAGTATACGTCCGTGATCGAATCCAAAAAGCTGATAAACCAACCGTTTCTTCTTCTTTTCAGTCTTTCGTAAGTTTACGAAGTATTGATAGGCTTGATCGGGTTTGGGGGGCTCATCTGCATCAAGGAAGGTCCGAAAGCGAGCGATCTATTGAAGTCATTACAAAAATTGAAATGCCTGTTAGTTCTAGAAGCTATAACTAGAGTTTGATGGCGGCGTTCACAGAATTGTCAAAAAAAGTCACGGCTCGTGTCGAGTCGGCGGGGGCGACGTTCTTATGAAGGAGTAGATAACGGGAATAAAGAATGAGGTATTGGGATTTGGGCCTCCTGTAAACTCACTCAATGAACGAAACATTGCGCAACGCTGTCTCAAGCCAGTTTTCTGTGAGGTCGTGGTATTTCTCTGGTCGAGTCGGCCTATTCGTATCAAAGCTTGTCTCTCCGACGGCAACTTCACGTCATCATCGGAACTTCCATAATGTCTTACTTCTTAGAAATCCAATTTCTCAGAACAACAGTGTGTGTTGACAATATAACTGTTTTTAAATAAAGATTTGATTACCCCTAATATTATCTGTTTAAAACTCTCCATTAAATTGAAGTTTAATCACTTAATAATTGAAGTAGAAAGAAGTATCTTACTGCTTCGCATGGTAGCATATGTGCGTATTCCCGCCACAAGTCGAGGACGCGTCTCTGCGAGGGCTTGGCGAGCTGGTTGACCCTTCCGGTCACCACGCCCTGTCGCCGCAGACAGCGAAGGTGGGCACGCCTCGCGCGCTTCGACAGCTTCATGTCCGTTGCCTTTGGACCACTAAAATGATTTTTTTAAATAGAAATGGTACTACACTATTCAGAATCTCTGCAGGTAAGGACGGAAGAAATAAGGTAAGAAATTCGTCATGTAATAGATGGCCTGGTAAATACTTCTCCTTATGGTTTAACTTACCCAGGTCTAGCAGGCTGTGGCAACGGCTTTACAGGTTTTCTGGGCGTGGACTTTTGTTGGTACCTAATGTTATGGCCAGCCAATATCGTGTTAGCGACGGACATACGGGTGGTGGTGTTTGAAGGAATAGGCACCACATCTGCAAGAGTCCGTTAAATTTTCATAGAAGAATGTAATAAAAGTGGACTGTTGAATATTGTTTTTCTATTCTTTAAGAAACGTACCTTCCGTCATATTGTTTTATTTGATGGTAAGGCAAAATAAAGGTTGCTGATTAAGAAAATAATTATCAAAATAGAAACAGTCCCGAATGGAATTAAATATTTTTTATTTTCGATTAATTACCCTGCTATTCTGAGACATTGTCAACGTTATCACAGATACAGTAGAGTATTTTTATGGTTCCATACCAAAATGGTGAAAACGGGACCCTATTCCTAAGCCTTCGATGTCTGTCCGTCTGTTCGTCTGTCTGTCTGTCCATCTGCCTGCCCAGCCCCGGATAGTATATGTACTTTATTCTGTGACCCCGGATTTGCCCCGGATCTTCAATTTATTATGGCAGATCAAAAACTGAACATTTTTTCTTTTTTCCTTTCTCATCTTTATATTATGGTATGCTATGTACGAAACAATATATTAAGAATGTGTAATGCATAAAATTAAAAGTGTATTAGATGTGTAAGTTATAAAAACAGTCTTAATTTTTAAGCAAACGCCTGTTCAAGGCACTAAGCCTGTATTGTATACTTACTTGGTTTTTGCAAATAAATCTAATCTAATCTAAATTCAGGTACATATAGGATGTTAACTAAAAGATTATAGGCTTTCCGGAATTGAAGAATTTTGCGCCCTCTGAACTTGCCACTTGAGGCACTGGGCCAGCTGACCCCTTCCTAGATCCGGGGCTGAGCCCGTCTGCCGTCTATCAGTCTCTAGGCTATATTTCAAGATGAGATTTTTGTTTCCCGCCATTTACTTGACACTGGCCAGTGGCCATAGTCAAATAGCCGTAGTGCCATTTAAAAATTAAAAAAAAAGAAGCTGTCAGCCTGTCATACACTGTTTTAGTGTTTTGAGAAATAAAATACCTCTAATTTGTGAATTTATTTAATTTATAAACACAATTTTAAAATTTAAACCGCTCATAAAGTGAGTAACAATACATTTTAAACTACCACATCATTTAATAGTTAGTTTTCTTGTTTAAAATACCTATGACTCATTTAAGAAATTCACAAAACAATAATATTAACGCCTATTATTAATTTAGGAGTTAATATTTTGCCCTTAGTAAGTCGAAAAAATCCAGAACACATTTTCAAGACTAAAGAAACATGGGTGATTTGATTGGTAAGTATTTCAGTGCTTTATCAAAGAATAATATTATAATTTTTTTGAATAATTATTATTATAGTTGTATAATTTTTGGCTCAATTTCTTAGAATTCACAACCAGATTGAAGTCGGAGATACTCTTCTACAAAGTAAATTTGGGTGCATTACTGTTCTCAATTAAAGGAGATAGCAATGCAGTTATTGGGTTGGCAGAAAAGCCATACCTTCCATGTATATATTGGGTAAGTTGCACAAATAAGTAAATTATTGTTGAAAATATTTCTAAAATAACAGCACAGAAGATGCTGTTATTTTCTGCCAGTTGTCTCAGCACTTAAATCATGTCATGAGTAAAGTTTACAAGTTTATGATTCTCGAGCTAAAAGGCAAAAATGGAACCTAAAAATGCTTACTATTTGCTGCTGCAGGACCTTTTATGGATTCAGTAACATCAATCAGAACTCTGTGGTAGATGTTACTAAATGGCCTGTAGCAATATAAATTCATTCTATACAAATGTTATTCAAAATCTCTAAATGAATAATAAAATTTTTATAATAATGTTATTTTCAGCTTTACATTGGAGCTAATGGTTATAGCTACTTAAAGAAATACCAGAAAAGTTACAAACGTGTAGACACTCGTGATATTATTGTAAGGGATGAATACAAAGATTTTTGGTTGGCATGGAATGATTGTAAAATAAGATTTGGTAAAAGAGGTGATACAAAACCAATTCTTAGCAAGACAATCAAAGAAAAGAATTTAGCCTATGTAACCTTTACCTCATTTTTGCCAACTGACTTGTACTGGAGATGCATTTGTAAGTTCTTTTACATTAATTTAAACTTGATTTTCTACATAGAATCCTAGCTTGAATGGTCTTTTAATCTGGAAATGTTGTTAAAATGAAAAGTAAATTATAACCATTCTTTAATTTTCAGTGCCACCGTTTATTGAGAAACCCATTATAGCAAAGCTTACTGGTGGTGAGCCTCAGTGGATCCCAGCTACAGACCAGCTGCCAGATAATGCTCTAATTGGAGGCTTTGAAAGAGAGACACTGTACATAATACGTGCACCACACCGAGGTTCTCTTACACCAGGGAAATTTGTACCGTCCGAAGGAGTTGGATACATTGCCTGGGGTGGGGCTGCACATGAGAAAAATGAATTTGAGGTATGTCATCTAGTTCTATTGTACAATCAGAGAAGTTGAAACGGATACAGATTGTGGATCCTTGGGGATCATACCTGACATACATCAATTTAGCAAGCCTTCAATATGGTCAAAAATGAACGAAATATTGATATGATATATGATGATTTAATTCTTACAGGTTTTAAGCGGCTTTAACTGTATATGGCAAAGCACATGCAAAAACATGATACCTGTTGGTGCCGTAGAGGCTGGATATTCAGAGGACTTTGAAAGAGGCAAGCTCTATGTTGGCCGAGCTGAATATGAGGGCCATGTTATACCAGGCAAAGTACAGCCCAGTCATAAAGTGTGCTACATTGCGTATAACGGACAGGAAATTGCTCGGAATGAGTATGAGATATTAGTGGTACCGTACACTAATGAACGGAGTACAAGTGATAACTATATGGTGGAAGTAGACATGAGTGAGTTTCATGATAATGAATTTGATGAAAGTGATTCTGATAATGATTTAATTATGTAAGTGTAGTGTTTCAGTAAAGTTTAAAATTTTTATCTGCTATTAATTAATTATTGAGATTTATAAATATGTGTAAAATGTAAATATACATAGTATTGAATAATTTTTATTTATTTCTTTCGTAACAGTGGTTTTTTTCTTCTTTCCCTCATGAAAATGATTTATCCATGTGTTTTGTACTGCTCTTCTTACTCCAGTCATCGTTTGACCACCGCACGCCGATAAACTGCTACTGGGATAGGCAACAGGTTTCATTTTGCTCAACGCGCCTACAGAGCACCGGTGACATGGGCGCTAGACCCGACTTTTGCATTAGAGTAATTACACAAAAATCTGTACATCTCTAAGGTATCTAAATAAAAGTCCCTTACATGTAAAATAATTTATTAAAATATAACACTTATCACATTAGCATAGACATTGCGGTGCAATAATATAGTACCTTTTAGGCACAGCGTGAAAATAAACAATTTTCAATGTTGCAAGCAGCAAAAAATTAAGAGAGGAGAATTTCATATTCGGGGAAGCCGAGCTCCTGGCCAGCGAAGGGGATGTAGCAGACTCCGTGGGACTGTTGGATCTTGCCCGGGGTGACGCTGCCCTCATGCCGGACCCTGCCGATGAACAGGGGCTCCCCATCTTCGGATTCACCCCCCGGGAAAGCGCCCGGTGGAATGTTAGACCCGCTTGTTGGCACCCAGTTGTTGGGGCCACCGACTAGCACCTGAAAAAGGAAAATAATGAGTAGGTACTACAAATGTGAAATGTCGTTTGATAGTTTTTAGTTACGTCACATAAAATCTAGTAAATGTTGAAATTGAACAAAAGAGGAGCATAACCAAAAGTTTACATTACGTCATATAACCGTTAAAAGTTCCATCTTAAATTTCCATCAGTATTGAGGTAATTAGTGTTGCAAGAAATGTGTTTTATATCAGAAGAAAATAGTATTTTGTTGATTTTTGTTCTTAAGCGTCTCTTTCCATAAATTTGATTTCTTAGTAGCATTGTACGTGTGCATTTTAACCAGACGTTATGACATAAAGTCTGGTTTATGTCATAAATTACGTTTTAAAATCAAGTGTAAAAAAGTAATTCAACATTTTACAAACTGAATTGATATTTGGCGATTCCGAATTTTCGACTAACCTGGTATCCGTTCTTGCCGTGCTCCGCGCCTCCCCAGGCGACGTACGCGCAGCCGTGGGACGAGGCCAGCTTGCCCGGGAGCAGAGCGCCTTCGTGTTGTGCCCTAGCCACGTACAGGGGCTCTCCGCTGCAGTCCTGGCCCGCGGCGACAGCGCCAGGCGGGACTTGCCCGGAAGTGGCGTCTACCCACAGACTACCGCCCCCCATGCCAGCGCCGCTCGGATAGCCGGGAGGCGCGCTGTATAACGGCGCGGCTAACGGAGCCGATGGAGCGGACGGCACTAAAATTTTTTTTTTATTTAAATTTGAAATGTTACACGCGAATGTAAGCAGCAAATTGGCAACAAAGGATTTCAAAATAGGCGATAGCTTCAAAAATAAAAACCTGACAATATTATTTGCATAGTATTAACCTTCCCCTAATCCTACAAAATAATAATAGTTGGTAAGCATTACTTTAATACAAAATTCATGCAACCACAAAGGTATATATTAATTTAATGCGTTCAGTTCAAAATTAGCACAGTAAGTTCTGTTAGAAATAATTGCCATAATATAGTGTCTATTCGATAAATAATAGCAGTGCAATAATCGTGCAAAGCTTAGGCGCTAAGAAGAGTGAGACACAAAAAGTCATACAAAATGTACCCAACATACCAAGTTATCTTAACTTCAGGTTTACATCCAATTTGACAAATTCCGATACACGCACCTACATTTCAAACATTTATTATGCAATTACAAACATTAGTAACACTGCAATCGGGAGGTAGTTGAAATAAAAATCGAAACTCAACGTTGGCCGTTGCCGGCAAAATGGCGGATGCGCCAGTTGCCTCGCGCGCCCCAGGCGGAGCGGACGCCGAAATGACTGATGGGGAATGGGGACGGGTCCGACCACTCCATGATCACCTCGCCTGACCGCCCGTCGCGGACCGCCACTCTGCCGCAGCGCCACGTCACGATGAATTTTCTAAATTCGTTGGGATTCATAAGGCCGGGAGTCGGGACGGTCACCTACGGAGGTTCATACAGTTATTCCATCGGCCGATGAAGCGAACGACATCGAACAGCGCCGGGCTGGAAATGCACGCCGAACTTGGTGATATTCGGCCGGGCAGCGACTGAGCATCGCTCGAAAGTCTACGAGTAGACGTTTCTCTGCGATCCGTCGCCGAATATCACCTCAAACGACGTGCATTCCAGGACCGGCCGCGCGGTACTACCTTGTCGGGCTTTTGTCTGCAGTGCCTAATGACGGACTGGGTGTTTTCCCAGCCGCCGAGGATGATTTCATACATGGGGTCTATCTCGGCGGGCCCGGGCGTGAGACAGACGTGCGCGTTGTGGGGCCCGCGGTACTCGAACTCGAGGGAGCCGGCCGCCACGGGCGCGTACGTGTACTCTAATTTGTCCGGAGTGTTAAGCTCCGCTCCATCTGGATAATTTGCAACAATGTTTATGACGTTGGGTACATTTTGAAGACTTGGGCTATGTGGAATTTGACGATTATTAGAGACTACAATTAAGTTTTCCTTTACGCTATTCTTTGTTATTGAAAATGGAAGCGATACCTTCGATCTTCCAAGTGCCAGTGGCGCCCCAGCCGGTGCAGACGCCGACGAAGCCGATGGGGAAAGGTTCGGGGTCTGACCAGGAGATGAAGGGAATGGCCTCGCCCTCTCGACCGGCGGACACGATGCCGCCATCCCACCTCACCCAGAAGCCTCTGAACTCCCCAGCGTTGAGGATGCTGGGAGTCTCGATCTCCACCTTGTCGGGCTTAGTTCTGTTCTTCCTGATGACGCTCTTTGTATTTCCCCAGCCTCCGATCATAATCTGTAAACGTTAATGGTCCAGATTTAACATTTTCTTTCTCACTAGCTCGTGATAAAAATACGTATTTAATGGCCTTATATATAGCTATTAAATATAGCTATTAAACATACACAACAACAACAACAAAAAAGATTTATTCAAATTCGTCCAATAGTTCCTGAGATTAGCGCATACAAACAGACAAACAGACTTTTTGTCGATATGCGTTTTATTACTGTCCCTTAGCACCCCCACATTGGTTATTTTGTAAAAATATTAAATGTACTGACACTCCAATTTTACTGTATTTTATTATATGTACGAGTATAGATGTTGCTTCTGACGGATCATTTTTCCCTAAATTCTCAGTAGCGCATATCAATGCACAATTTGCATAACCTACTGTAATCAGTAATGAATTTTTTTAAATGTCGATATAGGGCGAAACAATTTACTACCCTGTCGTATAGTCCATTACGGGTAATATAATTTGACCTTTGCCCGCAGACTGACTCACCAGCGAGCTATATGTATAAGTCACATATTCAAGGCCGAATTTTGTGTTCGTGGGCTTTAATAGATTTGAGCTTAATTGGGACTAAATTGGGGGCTAAATGTCTTGAATCTGCCTACAAATCTTATTAGCATTAGTCTTAGGTCGACCTTCGTCAAGCTGGGTCATGGCCGTAGAAGGTATGACAATTTATGGATACTGCAATTTATGAGCAATTAACACATGGCAATATGACCCCCCTGATGTTGTACGTATTATTTTATACTCTGCCCATAACTTTGTCTCAGATTTGTCCAAGTAAGGGCTATATAACCCTAATAAGACGTTTTTCATCTTTTGCTCATCATGCATGCTCATCGATATCTTTAAAGTTACATTCCTAAGTTGTTTTAAACAAAGTGCTATTAGGTATGGTTGGTGAAGATAGAACCGCGACGCATACCATTCCCATCACTTTGCACATACCAAGACCGTCTATTTATAAATGCTTCCAGGAAAGTAAACGTTGCTAAGCGGCTATGCAAACTTTCACAGTGCTTTCTATGTAACCGTCTCTTGTAGGTACGTTCTGAATATCATAATATTTTGTAGCCCTTTCTTGATATAATAGAATTTTAAACAGCATTGATATAACTCAGCAAGTTCTTTGAAAAAAAACAGTTTAAAATAAAGCGTTCCAAGGACCTCATACTAAGGTAACATGGATTTGGAATTAACATAACATTCTGAAAATATAGCTTATGCAAAAATAGAAATAAACTCACAGTGCTGCTATTTTTATGGTGTACTCATGAAGACTCTAAAAAACTTTTTTTTGTAACATCTATATTAATTGGGCGAGCGAAGCTTGCCTTGTATATCCCACTGCCAGTACATTTTTGAGGTAAAGAAAGGTTTGCTCGAGTTGAAAGAATGGTGAGTTACATAGGCTGCTTTTAGTGCCTGTTTCACCGCTTACAGATAAAGTTTCGGTTAGGCTATCCACAACTTTTTTGACAGATTCTCCATACAAAATCTGTCAAATAAAATTGTGGATAACCTATCTGTAAGCGGTGAAACAGAATCTTCTCTTCTTCTTGGAAAACATTTTCACGCGATTGAAGCCGCGGGCTAAAGCTAGGCCTATATGGAGGGAATATAGAGTAACAAAAGAGACACAAACCTCATACATGGGGACAGAGGCCTGCGGTCCCATGGTGAGCGCGATGTGAGCATCGTTGGGAGCGCGCACCTTGAACTGCACCGAGCCACTGGGGATCGGGAAGAACTGGTACTCCAGTTTATCTTCCGTCGCAATGTCTGAAATAAAAAACAAAAATATTATTCGATTTTCAAATAATATGGCCACCTTAAAAGAGATTTTGAAATCAATTAAAGCGAAAAATAAAGGCGAAAACATACTGATCGGACGCGACTAGCAGTTACGATCTAGATAATAATTGTACATTGAAGTGTGCAAACTTTAAGGCGTAAGTCGCGGACGTTTTTGTATGGGCTGTAGGCCACGTCCGATGAGTTTGTTTGCAGCTTTAGGCTGGCCGGAAACGTGCGTTTTTCGTATTAGGTTTTTGAATTAGTTTTCCGCATTTGGACACCATTTGTGTTTCTTTATCAATTTTATGTGCTTTTAATCTTTATCTGGCTACTATCTGATGTCTCGCTTTATAACAACACTAGCTTTTGCTCGCGATTTTGCTCAAATGGAATTCGTAAATCGGATAAACCAATTTTTTTTTCCAAAACTTAAAAACATCCTTTTAACGATTAAGTTCATTCCAAAATTCTATTCTTCATAGTAATCTATTCGATTCATTGCTTCGTTATGACTTATGGCCGAGCGTGAAGGAAGGACAAACAAATTATAAATTAGTATCGATACAAAATGAAAAAAAAAGTCACAAAGTACATAGAAATCGCTAATCATTAGCTTCTGTGGAAATATTTTTATTATTCAACCCACGGTCTATCATAACTGTATTTTTATAATGAAAACAGAACGTCTAGGTTTCAAAGTGTGCCTATAAATAAAATGGGAAGAACGTTATGCGTACGAGTCGAGAATTTTAAATTCTAGAGTTTCTAATACGGTTGCGTGTTACCGAAGGGAGAAGAGGATTAATTTATAAAAAAAATTGGCGGCTTTTACAAATACATAACAATGACATACCAGCCAGCCCGACAACTAATTTGCTTTGACATATACTAGGACGATTAATAGAACGATAAAAAAAAGCTTTTTTTTGCCGTCCTAGGAAGGTCCTAATTACAAATATACATAAGTCCTAGCAGAGTTCCTAATCTGCTTTATTTATTTATTTTATCTAATACAGTAACAGGCTGCAGATTTTATTTAACCTACAATATATTTTTACAGTATATCTTATATAAATCTATAGTCCAATTCTAAATGTATGCAGCTTTACAATAACAGAAAATTTTGTAAGTATACACAATTTTTAACTGCTAAATTATTATTTGCTACCAAACATTCCTAAAGTTACTAATTAACAAGCAATAATAACTAAACGCAAAAATAAACTTTGGTTGTTTTGGTAACTTATATGTATATTTGTAATTTAAAAATTACTATCCATAGTTGATCTACAATTCTACAGGATAGCTTTGAGCTTACTATAACAAACACGCGCGGTCGAAGTGATGTAACCCACGTTTTAGGTTTTTTTTCCTAAAAATATATTTTTTGTATTATTTATATGTTAAAAAAACTTACTCGGTTATTATCATTATTATAAGTAGGTATTTAATAAGGTGCGCAAAGTGGTGACCTATTTTAACGACACTTACAATGTTTCCTACTGATTTATCGCTGTGTTTACAAAATAGGCAAAGTTGTTTATTTTGAAATATATCTATATTTGCTAATATTAGTGCTTTTAATTATGCAGTTCTTCTGTAAGAAAATAAGTTTAACGTACCTTTTTTATATATTTAAATGTTCAATAATTTTTTTGAGCTTATAGAATACTGTGAATCGATCGTTTTATTTCGTTTGAGTGTAAAATGAGTTAACAAAATACTGCAGTAAGAAATCATTGTAGCATACAAATAGGTCGTTTTATATTCTGCTTGAGTTATTGTACTGGCACATAGGCTGAACCTTATACGTAAACGGAAAACCTATTACGAAAAAATAATAAGCACATCTAATACAAAGGTTACACGCCTTTGTATTAGATGTGCTGTGTATTATTTTTCGGTATTAGCTTATAATATTATCATTTGTTGCGCAAACTTTGTTGTTCCTATCATTACAACAAAAATCTAAAGAAAAAAAAAAATGTTTAAGAGCTTTAAGACTGACCTTGCTTAGTGTTTATTATTACTACTAAATACAAGTTTTTGGGGTTTATAATAAAGGAGTTAAATTTGTTTGGTATTATTCGAAATACCAAATTTATAAGTCTTTTAAATAGTAGATATAGAGATCTCAACATTGGTGTTGGCATACATAGTTCATACAAAATTTCATTTTGAGAGAAAGAGATGGGTAAAAACTTGAATGGCAAATATCTCACTTGTTTTTTTCAACACAAATCAGATCATTGAATAAACTAGATTTTATACGCATATATTCTATATTATGGCTTATGTTTTTTGTTTTCTATTGTTGTTTGTTCTTAAAAGCAAGTTTCGAATAAATTGACCCTGATATCAAAAGAATCGATCGATCATCGATGTTGTCTAGACATAGTGTCTAATTTTATTTTATGTAACTAAGTGTCCATGTTAGCGAACCGTGACAAATTTAGACTATATATAATAATACGCTAAAATTAATATTTATATATAGATATTAATTCTAGCGTACACTATACACACAATATTAATATTAAGTAAGTTACTGTGTCATTGTATAAAGTTACAACTGACCTAGGGTTATGTCCTTTTAGAGTCTTTAAATAAATGTTATGATTTTTAAGAGACGAGCAATGTTGTATTTAATTAGTAATCATCAAGGTGATAAATCTTAGAGATAAGAAAATGTCACGTTTCGCTTAAAGTTCATATGAACAGAGGTTTTCTCTGCAATATTATGATAAAACGAACACGTCCTAAGGAAAATAATTAGGAAACGCCATTGAAAATGTGTCATATATTCATCATCTATGATCTAAAAGGGCTATTCAATAATTATGTATGATGTCACTTAACAAAGATCATTCATGTTATGGTTACGTAGGCGAATCATCTTGAATTCATTTTGTCACGTTTTACTCATAACTTATATGTAAGTTCTACCGAGTTAACAATAAAACATTCGGGTCAAAATATAGGCTTGTAGTTTAAGCACCCTTTACTCTCCTAAATGTACTTCTTTAAAAAAAAATTTAAACGTATTTAAAGAGTGGTTTAAGTCATAAATTACTGAAAATTAACTTTTGATATTTTTCGGGCGAGTAAAAAAATAAAGTTCTAAAAACTCAGTGTAAAGTGCATTGAAGTATCTCCTTTCAATCTATATACAGGATCAAATAGTCTTGTATCATTAGAATTTATAAGATACTATCACAGTAATAGTCAGATACAATCGTAGGACGAGCGACAATCAATTGTGATCAACAATTTATTGCTGGTGATCTCATGCCTAGCCTACCTAGTTTTAGTAACAACTTTGTCACAGAATTATCTATTTAGGGTGCTGACGTAACTTAAGACCTTTGTAGTTAAATCGAAGTCACGTAATAGAGAAATACATATTTTATCCTTATATTTTATTGCCAAAAGTTATTAGTGTTATATTGATCTTAACTCAGACGCCGCGCTGCCGCAAAAGAACTCCTAATCTTGGCCTTGTGCCAAAATAATGCCGGTTAGCTATTTTGTTTAACCGTCCGGATTAAAAAAAATGCGATGTAAATATTCTTCTTGGACAAACAACATTCATTCGCTGAGACCGTTAAATACCGCAACCTAACTTTAGTAACAAACTTAACAACATTGTAAAAAGTCTGTAAAATTTATATATCTGTTTTTTATCTTTGTTTTTTTATAACTCACGATGACAGCCTTAAGAATGAGAATAATATTCTGATAAGAAACTTACCCAAAATGTTAGCCATGGTTTATGTTGCTTCAAAAACGATCCACAATACGTTAGACCGACGAGCGATCTGTTTTCCAACTGAATATAAGACCGAGCCTCGAAGCCGCGCTACACTGCATCTCATGGACACACGTAACCGGCGATGATGTCACCGGCTGTTTGAACTTGAATTCGTAAATATAAAGGAAAAAAAAAACAGAATTCTTAATTTTTAAGCTTCAAAAATAAAGTAAACTTTTGATAGCTATACTGATCAATACAGAGATATATCATACCCTAATGACTATTGACTAAACGTAGTATTTTTAAATCAAAATATTAATACAATATCCGTTGTTATTTTAGATTCAAAACAGCAAATTCTTATTTTTGTCTTGTAGAAATACAAAAAGCCAGACGGATTTATAAACACTTGTTACGATGTACAAAAAGTATATTGTAACGAGATTTCCATCTCAATTAATTTTTAACGTGTTTATTACGCTGCAATGAATATTAGACTATATTTAAGTAAACTATTATTCATGAACATAGATATTACCTAGAATGTTTAAAAATAATTAACTGGTAAATATAAAAATGTTTGTGCTCGATAGATTGTAAGAATAAAATTAATATGCTGTATGCAAATAAGCTAGTATTGTGAATTCTCCATCACTTTCGGAACCTTGTAAAGTTTTTTGACGAAATATTGTTTAAGTATTTTCAACAACAAGAAAGCTTTATAATGAACCTATTTACTATATCAATAGATGAGTTTACATTAAATTATGTTTATATTATGCCATTGTTTAATGGTTAAATGTGCTAACAGCACATGACCTCCACACCACGGGTGAATCGCTGAAGGTCAATGCTAGCTATAGCTACGACTTGTATATTGTATGTAATTTGTAAGGACATCGAGGGGTCATTGTGTGTAAAGTGCGTGTTGGGCAAACCAATTTTGGGTTCCTATCATGGAGATTAGATATCTTGGTTTATTAAAAGGGTTCGTCAACGAAATTAGTTTTAACCATAATGAGTCAGGACCTCCGGTATCCGGCAAGCGACATTTTACGTGTGTCTACTACTCACTTACTTATGAAATAGACAATCAAATCCCTTTTTGTAAGAAGAGATACAAAAAAGATCTTCTTCTCGATTTTTTTAGTTTTAACCAAGGAAAAAATTAGAGAACTTAATTGATAGATAAATTCGAAGAAATACACTGTTTAGGGAGAGAGAAGTGATCGGGTAAAACCCTTGACAGAACCCCAAAAACTACGTTGTAATCTAAGCCTCAAATGCATTTGGCGCATATGCTATTCCTATGTTTCGTTCATTCGCTATAACTTTAAATTGGTTTGCATTTTAAGATGTTAATTGAGCAATTAGTCAAATATATAATAAATGTTCCATCCATCGATTGGTATTTAATAATTTATTTTATTTTAGCAATAAACGCCAATTTGTGTCTTTATAAACCCGGAATTAGATTTAACTGCATCATGAATGCCTTTCTTGCCTTATTTGAATATAAAAACTTTAGCTTAATTCAAAAAATGCCAAAAAAATCTTACCTCACTTTACCTGTTGCGATTCTAAAATAATAATGAAAATGGGAGTTTTAGTCAGTAAGATCGCATTTTCAGTGGAGATCGGCGATATGAAAAGAAAAGCGTTGATGCGAAGGAGCATCAACGCTTATTTTTTAAAGTAGCAGTTACAGAATAAAGGATATACGGTAGCAATTAAGGATCGCGCTTTTGACCAACTGTTACTTTTTGATTGCTTTCACCGCTTGAAGGTGTTCCTAGCTTATAATATCAATACAATTTGTATTTTATAGTTTTTAACGTCAGCTAATGCCATTTATGCTGAAAAACGTTAATTCTGCCGTCCTGAAGCTCAAATGCCGTTAACCAACTTTAGTTGTTTTTGACACTTTGATGCCATCATAATCAGAAGAAAAAGCTCTATCGACGTGTATTACCAGATTTTTGTATCTTTTATGGTCATCGAGTTATTGAAATTAATATTGCCGTTATGAAGAACCAAGCCCTTAGAAAAACTGCGGCGTTTTTTGCTCATAACTCAAAAAGTACTTTTTGTGCATAGCGGTATTTTAGCCTGAGGACGGCAGAATTGCCGCTATTTCGGAGGGTGATACTCAAAAACCTATAAGATTTTTCAAAAAAGTATATATGTGATGAAAGATGTAGGTAATTTTATTAACTTTAGTTACATAGGAAACACCTTTTCTCTCCGACGCACCGTTTTTAAGTTATGAATAAAAATTTGGGAGCGGGGAGTCCCGACTTCCCACCTAAAGGCGAGGACTTTTAGTATATCTTTTAGTATCTTCCAGACATACCGAACCCACTTCTGAAGAAATTGCTTACGATCCTGCAGCTCCAGCACTGTACAATTGCTTTTTGAGTAGACTTTGTTTCGAAGTATTTTTAATGCCCTTAGGGCCTGTTTCACCGGTTACTGATAAAGTTTCTGATGCTATCCACAATTTTTTTCACAGATTTTCTATACAACATCGTCCAAATAAAGTTGTTGATAGACTAGGCATCCGACACTTTTCAGTAAGCGGTGAAACAGGCCATCAGTATCGCGTGGTATGAAAGGTCTTTAGGTCAATAGATAATGAGCAGAGCCGAATGATTCATAATTACATTAATTCGTCGACATACGCTAGTGAGTAACTTCGTCTTGAACGTGACGTCATTCCCCCACAGCATACTATGACGTCATGATAAGGGAAGTGGTTGCAAAAATCGTGGAATCTATTGCGTCATATATCAATTTGATCCTAAAATGAGAGGGCCAACGAGCAACCTGATGAAAAGTAACTATGGATTGTCGCTAATCACAACATCAGGAGTAGGATATTGAGACCCGGTTCTGTTTTAAGGAACCGAGGGATAAAGCACGGAAAATTTGATTACACTTTTATTCTGTGACGACTTCTAAGAATCCCGTACGCGTAAAATTGTAAAATAATTGATGACGGTTCTTGAAATTTCTTTAAAATTAGTTGTGTCCGCACTGCGAGTCGCGCTATTATTTTTCCTCTATAGAGATGTTATGTAAAACATTGAAATACATAAGAGTAACACTAGCAGAAAAAAAACAAAAAGGTATATAAAAAAAACTGGAGTGGCCGATACCCGCGCTACGCTACTGATATAAGGGACACATACAAATCCAAAAGTATTATTATTTAGTTACTACTAAGGTGTCATGAAACTAACTAGTTTCATGACACCTTGTATAATCGTAAAGTGCAACACCCGATTGGCAATATTTTTATCCAACTTCCAAAAACGAAAAGGTTCTATGTTCGGATGTATTTTGACATAATAATTATTTTAAGTATGTAAAGATACAAGTAGCGCCATCTAGTTTTGTCTTCAAATACTTTGAAGTTTAGCCAGTGTTCGTAATGAGTCCTGAGCCCTGAGTCTGATAATATTAGTTTCGAGACTTTATACAGAGAGGTCGCTACAGATCGCGACAATTAAGCGTATGAAGGTTGCTGGTACAGCTACTCTGCGGGTTGCTCCCAATTGAGTAACATAAAAACTATAATATAAGTTGCGCCCATTCCACGTTGGCCCATAATGAACAAATACAAATGATGTTAACGTGTAGATAGACAGTATATTATTCGCCCTTGATCGACGTACACGTTAATCATGAGGAGTCCCACATGGGATAAGGGAGTACTGCACTTTAGCACCTACAGTTACCCACTAAAACCCTCTCGAAAAAGTAAAGCTCTACAAGAAAAATCTAGAGATATTTTGTGTTACTTCTGTCAGTTACCGCTTGGAAGGTCGGTCTACCGGACACTCTTCTACAAGAGCTTGTGTAATGAACGATTTTCATTGTCGACTCTACATAGATAACTAGGGTGTGTATGAGTCCCCTGTATAGAGTCGCCTGTGAAAGTAGAAACGCTGAAGTCAAGAATTTTGTTGGCGATTTCATCAATTTGCCCATACGTAATACTGGATATACAGGCTGTAACTGAAGTAAGTGATAAAACTTTAGGGATCGATTGTGTTCCTGATATAGAGTTCACTGTGAAAGAAGCAACGCTGAAAGCGAAAAAAAAAATCGTGATGGCCAAGCGCCCGATCGACATGAGTTTGCCTGGATACAAATCTATGGGAATGAACGTGGTGGCCAAAGGAAGATCTTCCGACCGAGAGAGGTGTTATACTCGGTCAGGCCGAAGACCACGTGATACATTTCAGCTGTCGTATATATACCGCTGTGTTTCGAAAACTTCGATAGCGCGATGCAGGATTATTACGCTGAATGTGGGTACCGCCACAATCGCAAAAATTTTTCTCTTTACTCTATATCAGTGACATATACGATCCTTAAAGTTTTATCACTTACTTTTGTTACACCTGTATAGGTACAAAACAATAACATAATTATTTACAAGAAGTTTAAAGAGGTTAAACACAACTCTCGGGTGCTCGCGGTCACGGCATGGTCGCCGTGGCCCATGTCATGTGAAAGCTCTCTCATACATTACTACTTTACACGGTCAGCGGTCGTGAGCATGTGGAACTGCAAAGGAACTAAAATATGGCATCATTTGGTTAATCCATACATCCATACTCAATATGAAAATGCGAAAGTGTGTCTGTCTGTCTGTTACCTCTTCGCGCAAAAAGCACTGAATCGATTTTTTGCTAACATTTGTATGGAGGTACTTTAGATTGACCCGCGAAAGGACATAGAATACTTTTATCCCGGAAATATGTACGTTTCCCGCGCGATAAACGAATTTTGGCACAAAAATGTTGTTGGCATCATCGAGCACTTGATATTTTGAAGATCTATTACAAATTACACCGGTACGATCATAGTTAGTGTTTACCTAAATTATGCATACTACACAGGACATCTCAGGTCACGACTCACCTTTAAAACACATAAGAGGTTCGCTAGAAAACCTTGAAGGTTTTCTATCGTTTTTTTCCGTAACTATATTTTGACTTTTTCCCCAAAAACTTACATTAAGCCTTAACTTGCATAGGTTTTCGAACTGCTCAATGCAAATAGGAAAATAAAATATTTCTTTTTTTGAGTAAAGAAGAACTATACTAGTGTTTAAAGAAGAAATTAAATCCAGACAGCAGCCAGAGAAATCATACAAACAAACCTTTGATGCGAAGCACAATGCTACGTCACAAACTTCGCCACTTTTCGATCTTACTAGGCCTTAACAATAAGGTTGAAGATTTTCAATGCGAATACATCAAAAACTGCACAAAGATTTCAATAAAATAGCCAAAAAAATAGCTCAGTGATCTATTTGGATCAGCTGTTAACAATACGGGGTGGGGGTCGCGGGTTCATCGCTCCGGTCCATTGTGCTGCGCGTGCGCACACAGCTGCGAGGGTAGCAGATGGCGGCAGAAAAAACCGACCCAATCTCTACCGGTACGGTAATGTAAATTACGTTGAAAGCAAAGCTCTGTTACTATTATGTTATAGAAAGGTTAAAATGTGAATGTATAACGCATCTCTACTTAATTTTATAGGTGCGAAAGAGTGTGTCTCTCTGTCTGTTACCTCTTCACGTCCAAGACGCACACATTTTTCAGTTTGGTGTGGAGATATCTTTAAGTCCCGGGGTAGCACAATTAGGATGCTTTTTAGTCCAGAAAAAAGTACGGTTCCCGCGCAATATATGAATTTTGACTCAACGGAGTTGCGAGAGTCATCTACTTTATTGTAGGGGAGCTTAAGAGGGAAATTTTTTGATTTAATCCATCGAGTTAGATTAAGCTAGTGTAGGTTTCTAAATGTCTCTGGTTATCATGCTGTAAAAATCTGATTAACTTTTTAAGAACCGAACTATTAGTTAGTTCGGTTCTTTAAAAAGTTATTTTGAGTACCAAAATGTCGTCGACATCGTCAGATTAAGATACGGGGTGTTCAAAATACGCCAAAGAACACTTTCATATTAAGTACACTGATGATTTAAATGTCAGGTAAGCCAATCATGATGATTTCAATGTAAGGTTAAATGCCTTTATAATTTTTTTCAACGTTTTACCTAGACTACAAAACACACTAGGTGTCCACGATTCACCTCCCCGGCTATCATGAAAATAATATTCTTGATACTCGTAGAATTGATATAAGACAGAAATTAATGGTAAAATATTATAATATCTAGGAAATTTGAAGTTTCAGAAGTTGGACCTTCCGGCTCGCAATCTCGCACTTTCTTGTTAATTTTTTTTTAAATTCATTTGTCACCCTTCCTTGAATATATCTTTTGGCATCTAAACAATGATGGTTAATAATTATAAGATATTCCGCATTTTAGAAACATTAGTAATCAATTAGCTCATAATTGGGTTACAGAAATCTCTTAAAATATATTTTAAATGGAATTTGAATCGCAGCCAAAATTTTAGGGTTGTGAGACTGTGAACTGTGACTGCGACTGTGTGAGTGTGACATGTGAATCTTTTGGACAGGCGAGTTATAAATTTTTTTTTTGGACACTTAGCTTGTTACCTTATAACCGCAACACAAGGGAAAATGTGATTTCATATATTGATAAAAACTACGCGTAGTTCACTAAACCGATATAATTAATGCTGATCTGATAGAGGAAAAAGAAACAATCGCTCAACAAGAAAAATCTGAAGCTATTCTATGTATTACTTATAGACAACTAGCCCGCAAAATCTTTAGCCCGCGAGACCTTTATAGGACGATAGAAGAGCATAAAACAGTAAGATTTTGTAGTATGATTTCACTTGTAAGCTGTCACTGGGCGCTGGTGAGAAATCTAAAGTTCAGGTAGTCAGAAAGTACATTTTGGACATATATTTTTGTAGGTAATCATAATCTTATGATTGTGGTTACCTATCCGGCACTTTATCAATAAGTGGTAAATTTATGTTATGAATAGAAGTAAAGACAGTATAGTATCTAGACCGTCTGATTTATAGAACCGCAGAATTTCTTTTTTAATCTAAGTATTGTTTGTATATATAATATATTTGTATATAACTTCAGAACGCACGAACCGATTTCCACGATTTTACATTCGTTGGAAATAGGTCTTTGGCTCCATGAGTTAAAAATCAGTAAAAATTTCAAAAGCAGAGTTACCACGGAGTCGCGGGCCGCAGCTAGTTTACTTATATATATGATTAAATCCCAAGTGCAAGTAACATCTAGAAAGACCGAACAGCCCTGAAAGCAGCTTTCTAAACTCGGAATATTAGAACAATTAATTGAAATAAAAGTCTACTAATTCACACATGTTAAGTGGATCACGCTTTTAAATTGAAAAGTTGAAACTATTCGTTGGGTGTTTAATTAATTTATGCAGTAAATGTGTTGCTTGATAGTGGATGGGTAAACCACATTATGTAATAACCTTATAATCATTATGTACTATGAATTTTATGTCCGAAATGCCCGCTTTCAAATTTATTCTTATGTCTTGTTTACACGTATTGAGTAGATAAGTAGGCAACTAAATTTTAACTTATAAATTGCATGTAAACACAACATTTAGTAGCAAGTTGCAGGTTAAAATTTAGTTACTACTTACCCAGATAATTAGAAATTTTTTTATTTTGTTGGTAGGCGGGGCTTGTCACTTGACACATTTGGACAGCTCAATTTTACAAATGTATATTTTCTATAATCTATGACATTGTACGGATTTACATTATTTATGAGTGTAGGCAACTTTATTTTGGACGATAAACCTCCGAAATTCGCTGCTTTCCTGGGAGGATACGCCAATGGGCCATGACATATTCAGTTAAGTTGGATAGTCTATCCAACTTAACTGAATCACAATGTCACACATTATACAGAACTCCGTTGTGCTAAAATTCGTTTATTGCGCTGGAACCGTACATTTTCCAGGAAAAAGTGTCATAACGTAAGTCACTTTTTGGCTATATCGTCATTTTAATGCCGTTTTCGGAATCGTTTAAGTTAATCAGGAACACGTTTCAGCTAACAAAAACTTGTATAATTTTTAAATTGTAAAAATCTATTAGTATGGCGATCTATACAAAATTCAATCAATTGTTTCGTTCTTCTGAAAAGTTGCTAATTTGACTTACGTGGCGAAACTAGTAACGTGGTCGATCGACATATTATCGTCGTTAAATGATAAATGGGATTTAAAGTATGTCTATACCAAATTTCAGCAAAATCAGTTCAGCTGTTTGGGCTTGAAGAGGTGACAGGACAGACACATTTTCGCATTTATAATATTATTATGGGCATTCTTAGGACGATGAATTAAATTTTGGATCAAATAGGACCACGAAATCGCGTTCTCTCATACTAACTTTAACCCCTTCTTTTTACGCCCATAGGAAACGAATTTTGAAAAATCCCTTCTTATTAGTTACCTTCGTCATACAGAGAACACTTTCCTCAAATTACATATTTCTACAACCAGATTTAGGCTATACGTCGATTCCTAAACGCATATAGTTCAGGACAAAGGAATTTATACTTATTTAGTTATATAGTTCAGGACAAAGGAATTTATATTATTATTTAATGTAAAAATAATAAAATTATTATATATATTACTAGCTGACCCGGCAAACGATGTTTTGCCATATAAATAATTTTGTCTAAAAAATAAAAAAAAAATAGGGGGATGATAAATATATTAGCCGATTCCCAGACATACTGAATATGCATGCAAAATTTGGTTAAAATCGGTAAAGCCGTTTCGGAGGAGTACGAAGACAAACATTGTGACAC
>JAOTAV010005024.1:0-30750 GCA_026546445.1 Cyclargus thomasi | reverse complement strand
AAGGCTGGCAACGCACGTGCGACTCTTCTGATATCACGAGTGTCCATTGGCAACGGTAGTTGGTTTCCATCAGGTAGTCGGTCTGCTCGCTTACCCCCTAAATATTATAAAAGAAGAAAATGCCTTCAATATGTAACTAGCCGACTACCGCTTCAATCCAACGGCTTATATTATAAGTAATCTCCTTGTAACGTTAAATACTAAATACACTTGTATCGGTTCCCACATGATTTACAAAAAGGAGTTAGGAATGAATATCTTTTTAGAAAGCTTATACGCCGTTCGTCGACCACCGCCGTCAACCACTTTTCGGCCCGATAAAATGCTACTTTATGACATAGGCCACAGGCTTCATTTTCCTCTACGCCGCTAATGACGGCGACTGGACGATAGAGCGATGTCGCTATAAAATTAAACTTGGCGATTTCGGCGATTGACGGCGTCGGTGGACAGACGGCCGTAGACAGTAAAAAATTTCAAAGTTTGATGTTTACAATGAGACTGTTTCAGTTTTCGTAGCGTCGTTGATGACGTAGCTGTGTCAAAGTGAATCTTAGTTAAACCACGGGAGTTATATAATACTAGTTGATGCCTGCAACTTTGTTGCACGAAAATTTGTATATCACGGGAACCGTACATTTTCCTGGGATAAAAGGTATCGTATATGTTGCCCAGACCTAATAGCGATCACACAAAAAAATATTTATTCAAATCCTATATACGATAAACAAACGGACAACCTTTTGTGTTCGATCTTTCGTTTTGTTCTATTACTGTTCCTAAGCCCCCCACATTGATTAGTTTTTAAAAATATTAATTGTACAGACACGCCAATTTTACTGTTTTGTTATATGTATATGTATAGATCTATACTAATAATATAAAGCTGAAAAGTCTGTTTATTAATTTCAACATGTTAACATTCTAAGGTTCCTGCAGTGCCAGAACTACTGGCCGGAATTGAAAAACTATTCTTTTTTCGGTTAGTCCATTTATAGGAAAAGGCCGTAGGCTCTAACATCACGCTACCATTAGAAGCCTTAGTTATCAAAAAATGTTGTAAAAACGAGATAATTTCACGGGTATTAAAATAGTATTACACAACCAGTATTAAAATAATAACAAAGTATTCTACTTTCTTTAAATAGTAAACGAATAAAATATATTCCTAAGAGCTCTCAGGTTCATAACTCGAAAACGAAGCTGTAAATCCCGCACCGACAACAAAGACGTTTCGAGATGTATGTGAAATTGTTTCGATGGAGTTGTCGAACTCGAGGACTCGGCGGCTGGGGCCATATCGCCGGTGCAATGGGGCCAAAAGTCTGCGACGAGAGATGCATACTAATTTCCGTAGCGACGGCGTCACGCGCTGTATATCTGCATATCTAATTATTTATACACAATACACTCACCGATTACCCCCAGGACCCAGGCATCGAGTTCTTATTCAAATAGCTTTCATTTCTACTAGATCCTGCTTGTGCATTCCTTCGGTATAAAATTAGCAAGCCAGACAAATAAGCTTTCTAATTAAAGAACGAAAAGTGAGGTTTAGGTGAAGGATCTGGATTTCTATCTTCGACCGATGAATATGTACCTATTCTTGTTGAAGGTTTTTATATGAAAAATGTGCATCTTAATCTTAAAATTGACGAAAGGACTTATTTTATTATTTACTAAATGGTGCCCGCAACTTCGTTGTGCAAAAATTTGTATATCACGCGGAAACCGTACATTTTCCCACGATAAAAAGTATCCTATGTGTTTCCCAGGCTTAATAGCTGTTAAACAAAAAAATATTTATTCAAATCTAACTAGTAGTTCCTGATATTAGTGAGTAAACAGACAAACAGACAACTTTTTGTTGATATGTGTTCTAATTACAGTTATTAGTAGTAGTTAGCACCTGCCCACATTGATGTATAGATTTATTATATTAATAAATTAAAGTTACCAGCTAAGCAAATCTTAAATATGACAATAAGTAAGAACCAAGAGCCGTCTACATAACGCAAGTACAAAACAAATGTACAAAAACAACAAACCCGTCTGCATGTAAACATTTTACTATATAATGTTTTACCTTGAAATCAGATATGAAAACTTCTGGGAAATTTTCCCTTTCTAAGGTAAATTACCTGAAGATTTCATGAAAACTTCCAAATTCGGAAGTTTTCAAAATACTTGACAGGAAGAAATAAAAATGTTTCTTACCATATTTAATTTACTTTATTTATCATTTTCAAATATAGTAGACCCATTATTTGCGCATGTTAAAATTATAACATGTCATGACAACGCCACAAACAATTTGTTGTTAAAATATTTTGTTAACTGTCAAATTGTAAACAACGTGTTCTTTGGCATTAGGCAAAAAAGTAATATTGAGAAAACGTTTTGCTCCGTTACGTATACAATCGTAAAACAACAACTAAAGATAAAAAACATATTTTGCTTATTAATTAATTAATAACTAATATATAATATTGTTTGTACATATTTTTTCTTGTTAACCACTGTTTTAAAAACATTTAAATAATTAGAGTACTTCTAGTTCTTTTGGTTATATCCTATTATCAAACATAACATTATTATCTTTTTGATATTTAAACTTTGTGGCTCAGTGCTGCAGCACGTTTTAGTGCGCATGTCGGGAATCGCGGATTCGAATCCCGCCGTCGGAACAAAAATTTTTATGTATTCATGTGTCATAGAATTGCACTAAATATAATTTTGAAACCCAAATTTTACTGGCTGACGTAGTGATCTATCAACGCACAGCCCAAACCACTGGTCTGATCGAGCTGAAATTTGGCATGCAGGTAGATGTCATTACGAGGGCATCCATTCAAAATGGATTCTTAATAAATCCTATCCCAAGGAGATAAAATTGGGGATGAACGTTTCTATGGAAAATGCTTTTTGACACGTGCGAAACTTCGAGCAAAAGCTAGTATGTAAATAATATAGTAAACATGTTTATGTTGTATAAAAGTGTTTGATATATAACTGTTGTCTGGTTAGTAGTTGCTGGTGGTGCTTTGTCACAGAAAAAAGTCTTCCGAGACTTTCTACGGGACTAAAATGACGTGACACTAGTCCCGTGTAACAATATTACACCACATAGTGTAAAGCGTCTATAAATATTATTATTTTTAATATATGTAGATAGCATTCAAAATGATTACCTACTAATATTTATGCATTTAAATACTAATAGTCTTACAAACAATTAATTAACGCTTTAAAAAAAATGTCACAACTGTTTTTTTGAGATAAAGGATCAGTTTTGAAAATTTCGTTGTAAGGAAATTTTTAGGAAGTTTTCAAGTACATTAAGTACCTGAAACTTTCCTGAAAACTTCCAAAATTTCGGAAACATTCCGAAATTTTCACCTCTAATAGTAGCCTATAATATACAGTTTTAACTAGAGTCTAGACCCTGAGCTGCTAACACGGTCAAGGTCGAAATCTATTTTTATCGTTTATGTACTCACAAATTACAATGCTTACAGCCACTAGTCACAACGTTGTTATTGCTTGAAAACAAGAGCTATACCGTGTATGAGCGTGGCGCGGCGGGAGAGGGTTATTTTTTTTTTATAAAAATTAGGGGGCAAACGAGCAAACGGGTTACCTGATTGGAAGCAACTACCGCCGCCCATAAATAAATATTCTTTCCATAGACACTCGCAACATCAGGGTTGCATGTGCGTTGCCGGCCTCAAACGGTTACCATGGTTACCGACCGCGATACTCTGTCAGTTGGCCGTTAACGCTGACGGCGGTAGTACTAAATTACCCGTCCCCCACCCCGTCCTATGTTTTAAGGACGCGATACGGAGGTTGTGGTCAAGCTATAATTTAAAATATTAAAAGTGATTTTTATATAAAAAAAAACAAGTACATACCTACTAAGAAGGTACCAATACAGTTCGAATACATATTAGTACTAGATCTACATTAAAGCAGGATGCCTATTGCTTACAAAAGATGTGTTTATGTTTTATATAAACCCTCAACACCCTGTAGGCTGTTGTAGGCATATATATTTCTATGTAACAGTGTTTGCTTTTTTATCAGGTGGGGGAAGCTATTAACCAAAAGATCGCAGACGGAGACATCACCAGAGAGGACATTTTCGTCACGACTAAGGTAAATATTATAAATAAAATATTGTAAAAATAACATTGAATTGTCAAAAAATTAACTCAGTATAAGATGCAATGGTTTATCTACAAAATCGGCGAACACGGATACGACGATGACACGCGAACACGGTTGAGTAGATGGCAAACTCGCCTCGCCGATGTAATTACTAATTCTTCTTTTATATTCGCCATTGACTCACAGAGAGTTGACAAAGTGCTACGGACGATTATGTACGCGCTGTGCCGAATAACGATCAACGATCATTAACGATTATGTAGAGCCTGCTGGTTTTTGCCTTGTTGTTTAGAATAAGGTATGTCATACGTTATTCTAAACAGCTATTGTTGCTCTCTCGTCACTTTTAATAGGTCAACTAATCTAGGTGACAGTATTAAGCTGTAAGTACCTCTCCGGAGGGGTATATCACCAGGGCCCCACATGCGAGTTTTTTTTGTTCAAAAAATATTTTTAATATTTTTATTGTTTTTATTTAATATTAAAAAAATATTTTAACACTTATATCGAGGGGCAAATCAGTTGTTTATATTTGGTAACACACGCCCGACCGCAGTTGTCAACGTTATAATTATAGGCATCCAGTGTAGCGCGGTCGAAATTTGAACTTAATAGTAACGTAGCATAACTGATATTTACTTTAGCAGATTTTTAAGTAATTATTCTGTACTAGAACTATTTTTTATTCTGTGGTAGTACTACCAACTACTTTTCCTGTCTCTTCTTTGACAAGTATCCGCGCAGTAGCTATAACAATATTAAAAACTGTCAATATACCTAATCTAATGTTTAACCCTCTTTTGCAGTTATGGAACGACGCGCATGCCAAAGACGACGTGGTACCAACCTTGAAGGAGTCTCTAGCAAAACTAAACCTGTCCTACGTGGATCTCTATCTCATACATTGGCCTCTCAGCCTCTCTGTGAGTAGAAGTAAAGAACACCGTATTCGCACTTCGTTGTACCATTCAATACTACATCCTTTTCGATTTTTCTAAGTAAAGTCGAAAATCGTTGTCGTTTTAGGGCGTCCGTGGCCTAGTGGATAAGATCTTTGGTTCACAACAAGAGGGTGCAGGTTCGAACTACGGTGGAGGCGTGTACCAATAAGACATTTTCCGATCTCAAGTACATAGTACGGATGCACATTGCCGTGGGAGAGCCATGCTTCGGCACCAATGGGTCGGCTCGACCGGAGTGATACCACGGCTTCATAGCTGGCGTGAAACGATGTTGTACTGTGCTTTGTTCAGTGAGTGAGTTTACCAGTGGTCCAATTCCCTTATTCCCCTATACCTATTCCCATTCCCTATTCCCTAATAAAGGCGACGCAGTTGCTACTCTTCGGATGTCACGAGTATCCATGGGTGACGGCAGTTGCTATCTGTAACCCGTCTGCTCACTTGCCCCTAAATATCATAAAAAAATTGTACATCAAACATTCGCACAGATACCTTTGTTCTATGCTCGAAGTATGTGTAAGATTCTGTAGAGTTGCAGTAGTAGGTTATACCCTATTAGTAGTGGTACTCTGGGTACACAACTGAACCTAAGACCCATGATGGGCTAACTAATTGATCATCACTTAAACCCACCATGTCTGTATGTCCACATAGAAATCAATTGTACAAATACCTTTCTTTTAGGCTCTATTCTTTGTGTTTTACGTTGTAAAATAAATTAATAGGTCGGTGAAACTGTATTATATCTTGCACTTGTATGCCTTATGCTGACACAAAACAGCTGTACAATGAACGAATACTTTTTCTATTCAAAATACATTAAGTTTTGACATCTTATATAAAAAATTTTGCCAGCGTACGGTCAGGCATTTCTTTTCTACTGTGGTTCGACTAATAATAGTGTAGCCTGCATTGTAAATAATTTAGTTAGCCTTAGGCACTAAGGCATAAGTCTATAGGTACAATCAGAGAAGCTAAAAGAGATACAGATCGTGGATCTAAGTAATTTGGTCGAGTTATGTCAAACTCAGCCGACAGATCACGATTCACATGGAATAGACATATTCCGACCAAATGACGTAGGTCCGCCAACTTTCGATTTCCCCCATTTTACAGGAAAACATGTGGAATCATAATTTACCGCTAAGAAAGGAATTTAAAAAATTCTGCCCCTAAGGGGGTGAAATAGGGGTTGAAAGTTTGTATGAAAGTTAGTCATTTGTTCACTTAAAGACATGAAATTATATTTCTGAGCTAACCTGATTCAAAATAAATGGATACGTGTTAAAGCATTTTTCGAAATTATACCCCTAAGAGGATAAAAATGGGGTTATAGTTACTATAAATTTTTCTACGAAAGTTCATCATTTCTTGAGTTAGAAACTTAAAATTTTGTTTCTGAACTGCTGATTTAAAAGAAATAATTACGTGTTTACGCGTTTTATGAAATTTTACTTCCAGAGGGTAAAATAGGTGTTGAATGTTTGTATGAAAATATTTCTATAAGCGAGCGAAGACTCGGGGAAAATCTAGTTTGTAATATAAACTTAAAATATTATTATACTGTTAACGCTAGTTGTGGTAGAGGTCAGGGGATATAGTATTTATAATATTTACAACTCTTTAGTCACAATAAAGATAACTATGAGGGCTTTTCACGGCGCGGCGATCGTGTAACGCACGTGATTACATGCTGCCGTGATCATGCTGGCACCCTATGCATGTGAAAAGGGGATAGAGTATTTTTTAGTTTATCTCACAGCTCGTTTAGCCATTTATGAATCAATATTTTTTATCAATCATCATAACCTATTGTAAATGAATAATTTCTAGAAAACCGGTCAACTTCTGCCCAAGGAAATCGATTACTTGGAGACGTGGCAGGGGATGATCGAAGCTCGGCGACTCGGCCTCGCCAAATCCATCGGCGTCTCCAACTTCAAGGAGGCCTTTATACAGCGACTCATCGACGACACCTCTGTTCCACCCGCTGTTTTACAAGTGGAGGTAAAGAAGTCTAAGGGATTGTTTCATCAGTCTAGGATGAGTGTCAGAAAGGCTATTTGCGACTTCTTTGACAGGTTCTGCAATTAGAGACATACGGCACTTATTAGGAAGCAGTGATACAGGCCCTTAAACTTATTACAAACTAGCTGTGGCCCGCATTGTTATCCGCGATTTATAAAAAGTAGTATATAATCTTCATAATATGTTTGGAGTGTCTTATTTAATATCTTACTCCAAACCAAATTTCATTAAGAATAAAATTTATATTGCAGTTTTTACGCAAAAGAGTATCAAAAATCAAATGCATCAATGCGTAGCTGATTACGAAATTTTACCCAACTTTATTTTTTAATTGAATGATTTGGCAATCGTGTGCACTCACATCACATGTACGATCAGGGAAGCTGAATCAGAGCCAGATTGCAGATCTAAGTAAATTATTCGCCTTATGTCAAACCCACCCAACAGATTACGAATTCCATGGGATTGACATATTCCGACCAAATGACGTAGGTCCCTCGACTGGCTCTCTTTCAATTTCCTCTGTTTTACAAAACTGTGCTATCTTTCAGCTGAACCTGAACCTGCAGCAACCGCAGCTGCTGCAGTACTGTCGGTCTCACAACATTGCCGTCATGGGGTACACGCCGTTCGGCAACGTGTTCGGTGCCAAGTCTTTCTCAGCGAACCCGCCGCCCCGGCCCCGCGCTGACGACTCCGTCATGCAGAACTTGGCTAAAAAACATAAGAAAACAGTTGCACAAGTCATATTGAGATATTTGGTAAGTGACTTTTGGTAGCGACACACGCCTTTGAGTAGCTTTAGACGGATCCTTAGCTGGTGGTCCGCAAACGTAATCATTACCTCTATCAGCGCTCGGCTACCTTTTGGCAGGCAAGGTCCACGAGATAGCAAAAAAACATAATCTACCAATATACTCGTAATTCATAAAATTTTATAGACATTGACAAATGAAAATGCGATTCAAATTGTTAAAATATACGGAATTTAATTCGTACAAATACACTTTGCACATAATAATAATAACACGGTCTAATATAGAAAATAACAAAATTAAAACGATTAAATTACTAATATTAAACTGTCGGACTTCATGTTTCAGGTTGTATTTGGGAGATTTTCTTGTATATTAGGTATCATATTTGTAGTTGCAATTCGTACAATTATTGCTACCAAAATATGCTCATCAGTGATATGAGTTGCATATTTATTTTTTATTTTGGTTGGTTGGCATTTAAAAGAGGTTGCGGTTTGCTTATTTTGATATTATTATGACAAGGTTGCAAACATTCGTGGGCCGCAAGACGTCCACGGGCCGCGCGTTGTCGACCTCTGCTCTAGATCAATAAACTGGGTGGTCCGCGGCGTAACCAGAATTTTGTTAAATGGTTACTCGGGACTTAAACGCTTTAGACCACAGTAAAGAGCTGATAAATGATTTAACGGATTTTAATATCAAGAAAACTTGCATTTAATTTCAAAACGCTCTAAATTATTCGAATTAATTTTTTTACCGACAAAACTTGTTTTGTTTTGAAATACTACACACCCTTTTGTTTAAAATAAAACAAATGTTACAGTTTAAAAATTCGTGTCGAGAATCACGACAGGAATTTTTAAACTATAACATTTTTAAAAATTCGTGTCGTGATTCTCGGCACGAATTTTTAAACTATTTAGCGGTATTGCCCAAAAATAAAATAAAAGTTAAATTTAAAGTTTCTAGATATTTTACTTAAATTAAGATGCCAATTCTTGAAATACAATATTACAGTATGAGCTGGGTGTGGTGCCGATCCCCAAGTCAGTAAAGAGGGAGCGTATAGAAGAGAATATCAACATCTTCGACTTCAGCTTGGACCAGCAAGACAGAGACCAGCTAAAAGCCTTCGACGTCCACTTCCGTACCATCAACCCCACTTGGTGGAGCAACTCTACGTATTATCCCTTCGAAAAGCAGTAACCAAATAAATTAAATATTGGTGATTGTGTTTTGAAGAATGCGTCCTTGTTTTATTTTATTATTCAGATTACCTTATGGATGACGAATATGGGTATACTTAAAACCACCTACCTCACGTCAAATAATAATTAGATAACCAGTCACTAGCTGGGTTTTTTTTATAATATTTGACATTATCATGATCTAAACAGGTATTGTTATTCGTTAGTCCTCATTAAATTAAAATTGAGGTATCATTACATTATATATCTCTGAATATGTGTGTATGTTATAAAATCGAGAGTACTAAAGTTCGGGTTCACATTTATTTTACATGCCTACAGAGTAGGGGTTTCTAAACATTTTCTAACAAAGGTTAGTTTTGGCGCCACCCAGACATCGCTACGCCAGTAAAATATCAACCGTTCCGTGGACTGCGCAAGCTGAAATACACTTTCAGAGTGCGGCGCTAAGTGAATTTTAGCTGAATACAAACAAAATAATAGGAAACTGTGATGTAGCAAAACGTCAATATTTTCCCCACAGCTTTCGGGGAGGGAAACTCGCCTCTAAGTCGTAGATTTATGGCCCAGAATGGCACGAGTTTCGTAGTTTATAAGGCATTAGTACGGCGCGAAAGAAAATTTGGCGCCTTCCAGTCGGGCGCCAGGCTGCGGTGTGGAGGCGAAGTATTTCGGGGAGCTTCCTATTCAGCCTATTATTGCTAATTTACGGTTATCGTCCAACTTTTACATTCACGGTTTTCATCCACAAATGTACGAAGTAAATAACTTTATCGCATTAAATCTGTTTTTGCAGAGGCGGCTCGGCTACTCTACCTTAAATTCTTCTTTTCATAAAATAATGTAATCTTTTAACTTTATCAACCCGATTTATTTTTACGATACCTTTATTACAAAATATCACTGGACCTATTAGTCTATTGTTCCAACTCCCACCTATCCCTTTAATTATTTCAATTTCATTAATACAACATAAAATATTTTTCACAAAAATATTTTACAGTAGTAAAATATATTATAATAATAGTTTTTATATGAACATATCAGTTTGATTCCTAGTTATTAGGTAAATCAACTGATTTTTAAGGAACGTTATTCTATTTTTAAGGAACTCCTTAAAAATAGAATAACTAACAGACATCTTTCAGCATGACAATTCTGTCAAACTTTTGTTTGTACACAAAATCAAGAATGTTTACCAAGTCGATGTAAACGATTTTGCCGCATATTAATTTATAATGTACTTTTAAAATTTCTTAAGTGCCAAACCATGTTACTGTTGATGGTCGTCGGTGTACTTCTCCTTCAGACATCTACGACAGATGGTACCTATAACTAGTATTATTAATTCTTGCCCTGTAAGCATTTAAATACATAAATTAATGTTAAACGAAAGAAATCGATCAAGAGATATGAACATATTATACACTTAGGTTGAATTATCTACAGCTGACTCACAGTTAATTAAAAAAAGAAAAATAAATAAATTTTAAATAAAAAACCGACTTCCACAGCAAAAACAATGGATAGACGAACTGAAAAGTAACAAATAATTATTCGGATTAGCCTAAGCCTCAACATTAACCGTAATAAATAAATAAATAAATAAAATAAAAAGTCTTTATTTCAGGCATGTACCCATAATGAAATTAAGATAGATAAGTAATAAATTTTTAGATTATTGACATTAAACTTACGCTTATGTTAACCGGTACCGGCTTCAAAATTATAAGGTTGACTACGGTTAATGTCGAGGCTTAGGCCAATCCTTATAACAATGATTTGTTACTTTTCAGTTCTTCTGTATCCATTATTTTTTTCTGTGGAAGTCTATTTTTTGTTTAAAATTTATTTATTTTTCTTTTTTTAATTAACTGTAAGTCAGCTGTAGATAATTCAACCTAAGTGTATAATATGTTCATATCTCTTGATCGATTTCTTATGAATCTTATTTATTAGATCACCACTTTCGAAGACATGGTACCAAATTATGATAAAATCCTTTAAAACAATAATAGCATTTGATTACAAAATATTTTGCGAAATTAAAATTAAAAAACACTCGTTTGGATGTAAACCATGGGAAATACCGATTATACGGTTAAAATGTAAATAAATAAAAATCATTTATTTCTGAGTTTATTTAAAACAAATGTATTCAGAATGTCTACATGCTGACCTACCACCGGTTCGGGAACTATCCGTGCGAGAAGAACCGTCGTAAGAAACTCGCATTGATCCATCATCCTGCCTGATGATGTTTATTGATGAAATTGATGAAGTGGCATTTGCTTTGAGATGTCTAAATAAAGCCAAAATCGCCAAATCGCTCTCTATAAGCATTTAATGGTTTTGTACAGTACAGTGCCTTCAAAATCAGGGTACACATTTTTCTAAAATCTTATTTTTTGTTGCATATAATCGATATAATTCTTTAAAAAAGTTAAATTTACTATGTGTCCATACAAATTTCTAACAGTCCTCTCGATTCCTTCTGGATCGTATCATTAGATCTCCACTTTGATGAAAATGAAACTAAACTGCATGAAATGCAACCCGATACAACGACGAAAAAATGTTTAAGATCGGTTAACAAATGAGGTCGAATTGAGAAGCCTCTTCTTTTTTTGGAAGTCGGTTTTAAAAGTAAGAGCGAGCTTAGCATATTATGTTTATGAATGACCTTTTTATAAATGTACTACAGGCAACCTATTATTATCAATATAATATATTCCACTGCACACCTAGTAAACACCGAGTAAGTACTTTGTTGAATAGTTACTTACTAAAAGAAATACATTTAAAAAGTAGAAGGTCGTAAAGTTTAAACTAGATTTAAAAGAAACCCAAAAACCTAGTAACTATACCTCAGGTATTTGATAACATATTTTAGCTCCTATCACATCTATTTAACAGGACAAATAAACAACAGAATCTCATGGAAACCTGTGTATAGAACTGGAAAAGAATCAAATGATATCATAGAAGAACAAACGACTCAGCTTGCCGAACATCTGATACTGAGAACCAACACCGCATTAGAGGACACTACAATTACTAATGAAAATGGAACTAGTGCTAATACTACCCTCGATGAATTAGATAATGCTACTACAATTACTACAACAATACCAACAAATGATACACTTGTGACGGATGCAGATGATTCTGCAGCACTAGATGTGCCCGCTCTTATGAATTTGATAATGAACCTGACGTCTGATATCGAATCCAATCTAACACTGAGACTGAACGAGACGTTGCAAAGCATGTCTTTGCCGACGTGTGGTACGCCAACAACAGCACCGACCACGACCTCAGAGTATGACGCTAATTACACTGGATCTATCGTAGCAAAGGTTGGATATTATTTTATTTATTGACCACGCAACATTAATATATTTATTAACCGCGAAAAAAACTTATTTGTTATTGATTCTGACTCTATTTGTATATATTTTTTTCCCATAGCTTGCGCTAATCGACTAGATGGAAAAAGCTATATTTTGTCTAGCTGGAAAAACATTCTTTGTCACTTCGTTTCCTTAAAGTTATAATAGTTTTCACGAGAAAATAACTTTGGAGCAACGAAGTTGCGAGGAAAGTCACAAATATAATATAGGTAGGAGATTTATGGTCGATCGATTCGATTTATCGGTTGTTAAACCTCTTAAAATTATACTACCTATTATAATATGACGCCCGTAACTCCGTAGTTCCAAAATTAGTTTATAGCACGGGAGCCGTTACATTTTTCCGAGATAAAAAGTATCCTATGTCCTTCCCCGAGAATCAAACTATCTCCCTACCAAACAATAAAATAAATTAAGCGGTTTGGGTGTGAAGAGCTAACAGACAGAAATATAGTTTCACATTTATAATATTAACTATAGATTTTAAATAATTATCATAATAATATGAATTTGTAGTGCTTCGTCTGTGGTCTAGAAGTCCGCGGGGTGCCAGCACATGCTCACTGCGGCGACGCCTTTGCCGGCGACTTCCTACCACTAGTGCCCGTCGACCCTACTGCCAAATCCAAAATATCCAGATACAGAAAGTATTGCAAATATCAAAATATGTAGGTAAAGCTTTTAAAATACTTCAATACATATAAATGAAGCCAACGAAAATTTTAGGAATTGCCTTTCGCAACCATTGCACTACACCTTAGGTAGGTTTAGGTAGTCTAAAAAAATATATTTCCTCGGTACAACAAAAAATTAAAATCTGTGTATTTTTATTTTTTAACCACGATGGAACGGAGACGGTACATGGTTAGCGGTGCGAGGTTGTTGATGAACTTCATTGCTGTTATTTGTCATTTGATGCAAACGATTGCATCGCTAAATATCATTGCATTATGCTCATACGCCAGAACGGTTGCAATGGAATTCCAACTATGATTGATATCAAACGCTAACGGCTTTAGATATCAGGAATAGTTGGATTGGCAGGATTGGGTGAATTCAATTTTCAATTCAAAAATTGAATTAAGCACATTCATGAATATTATCTACCACTGGTGCAACTCTAAAAATCTATCTTTCTATCTCAAATGTACCATGTAAGAAACAGGAAGGAATATGTCGATTCCATGTAAGTCGTGATCTGTCTGCTGGTTTTGACATAACGCGACCAACTTAGATCTGCAACCCGAGCTTAAACTTCCGTGATTATATAGTCCAGGCTTCGCGTACAACTCGTCGGACATGCGGTCTATCTACGGGCGGTGGACAGGCGGGTGCGCGGTCCGCTGGGTCGACCTCAGCGGGATATACACTCAGCGCACCTGCCGCAGCCGCCTCGCACCGTCCGTCGGCCTGCACTACGGCAGCAAACGTATGGCTAAGCTGGAGAGGGCTTTATGGGTATGGTTTCGTGATTATTATAGTTGTCTCACAAAGGAAATGTAAACTTTTATCATGTGCGAAGTTGTAATTGTTGAGCCTATTGTAATTTGTAAATTATATGAGTTATATACAGGGCCCACTACGTTAAATAATGTATAAGTCAGAACCATTTTTATTACAATCTACTAAATGAATTGCCGATTTTTTTCATAGATGGTGGACAATGGTTGCATAGTGAGTCCCATGGCGACCTTGGTGCCGCTGTCGCGCGGCGTGTCGCTGTACGCGCGATTCCACGCGTGCGTGTGCACCGGCAGCTGGTGCAACGTGGCGCCCAACGTGGGGCCGCGGCGTATGACTATGGCTTCCGCGCTGATTGTGATGTTTTACTATTAACGGTTTCTTGATAATATTTTTTTAGTTAAATACTTATGTGTAAAAAGCATAAAATGTAAATTCTAGTGAGATAATGGTGTACTTATTCTATTTGTTTTTGAGAAATTCTCAGTATATAAAATGTGTAACAAAACTAAGTAATAACACTTTATTATGTATATGACTCAACATATACAGTGCACTGTGAAAGTAGCAGCACTAAAAGCTTTTTTACTTAGCTTAAAAGTTTTTTTAGCAGCTTCTTTACCATTGAACTTTATACAAGAAGCGGGGGGACACCTTCAATCTGCACATGCCAAAAATATTATTATCTTCTTGTTTTGTTACATTCTATAATTTGTAAACGCTATTGATTTAAAGTACTAAAAATAACGTGTAAATTGTAAAATCAATTGTAGTTATTTCATTAAATTATTAGTACGATATATTTCAGTCAAGTCAAAATAATAGAAAGTGTGGATCAAACTTTTGTCTAGGTTACGCGTATAAAGATTAAAATTCTAACCGAACAAAAATAAAAGCTGTTAGTCTGAAAATAAAATAGTATTTTAAAATGGAATATCAAAATGGCGTACTGAAAGATGAAGTTTTCAGGTTTAACGGCGCCAAGATGGCGGGCACTCGCCCACCTGTTGACGTGTGCGCGGATTGGCGGACTTCCGCGACACCCCCAGTCGAACCCCGACCAACCCACCTGCTATGTATAGTTAGACTGCAATTTTATAACATTATATGTAATGTATCTCGTCAGATATCAATCAACTAATATTTTCTAATATTGGAGCGACTCTCTAATATAGGAGAGAGTAGGATATACGAGCGTTTGTTTTGTAGATTCCGCATCACCTAAAAGTAAATGAAAGAGCAACATAATTTTAGATGTAAAGTATACACGTTAAATTTTACCCGCGCCTTAACTATAATTTTGTTGGCCAATGTAATCTATCTTAAGGTGGCCTGATGCGTAATTTTGTTAAATTTTGTAATTTGGCTCGACACAGACTTTAGCGAGGTAATTATTTTAAACGTTGCTGTGCTGCTTCTCTTGTTCATTAAAATGTTGGCAGCCTCCGATTTTATTGCGTAATGCAGTCGTAACTATCCACTACGCCAAACGATTGACTTTTATAGTCCGACCGAAACGACGAGTTAATAGAGTCCAATTACGTGAGATAAGATCGGGTAGCGGACGGGACTGGGTAATAAATATAAATCGTACAAATGTAATTAGACACGAGAGACGACTGTCTTCGACTAGGGGTTCGAGGTCAATAACCTCTTTCTGTAAATTCTTATTATTATTCATAATATCCATGTAAGTGGCACAAAATGTCATACAAAATTGTCAATTTGATTAATTGTCATAAAATATGTATCTTCCTTCATTCCTCTCTCAAACATCAAATTCAAAATATTTCCAAAAAAATTATAGGTGTAAGCAACACATATTAAAATTGAAAAAGTTTTTTCAATCTCAGCAATACAATTTTCCTTTTTAGGGTTCTGTATCCAAAGGGTAATAGCTCCGAAATCTGTCCGTCTGTCCGTCTCCAGGCTGTATCTTAAGAACAGCAATAGCTAGAGGCTTGAATTTTCACAGAATTTGTATTTCTGTTGCCGCTATAACAACAAATACTAAAAACAAAACAAATTAAATGTTAAAGGGGGTCTCTCATATATCAAACGTGTTTTTCAAACTGAATAGTCCCTATAGTTTAAGAGAAAAGTAGCTGTGATATACGGAGAGACAAACATGACGGAATCTATTCCGTTTTAACTTCCAAAAGAGGAGGAGGTTTCTTAATTCGATATTCGAATATATGTTTTTTTTTATGTTTGACCACGCATTACTCCGACGTTTGTGGACCGATTTCGAAAATTTTTTGGTTGTTGTATAGGGTATAGCTGCAGTTTGGTCCCATTTTCATATAAGCTTTTGGACAAATATATACCCTGGTTCCGAAGGTGCTGTACAGAAAGAACTCTTCAATCCTTATAGATAGCTATTCGGGGATTTCGGCTTTATCTAGACAACTTAAAGCAAAAGTCACTTCATGAATTTCATCAACAATCATCATCATCATAATCATCACTATAATGATGTTACGCACCTTTAACCGTCTAATTGGTACTTTCCATGGTGTTTTACATCAAAACGAGTGTTTTGATGTAAAACATTTTTTGAGATTAAATTTTCGCCATCTGTTTTTAATTGAAATGCAATTATTGTTTTGAAGGTTTTCGAAAGTGGTTTATTTTATGAATATTTAGGGGGCAAGCGAGCAGACGGGTTGCCTGATGGAAAGTAACTGCCATCGCCCACGGACACTCGCGACATCTGAAGAGTCGCAAGTGCGTTGCCGGCCTTTTTTATGAGGAAATAGGGAATGGGAATAGGGATAAGGGATTAGGGAAGTTGGGCCACCGGTAAACTCACTCACTTAAAGAAACACAGTACGACGCCCTATCACGTCAGTTGTCTGTGAGGCCGTGGTATCACTCCGGTCGAGCTGGCTTATTCGTGCTGAAGTATGGCTCTCCCACGGCAATGAGCATATTATGTTCTAGAGATTGGAGATGTCTCATTTGTACACACCCCCACCCGGGTTCGAATCTGCACCCTCTCGAATGCGAACCAAAGGTTTTTCTACTAACTCACTAGGCCACCAACGGTCTGATAATCCATGAAAAAGCGCTTTGAATATACGCACTTAGATTGAATTATCTACAACTGACTATGTAATTGGCTAACAGTTAACTAAAAAGGGAAAAAAAATTAATTTTAAACAAAAACTAAAAACCTACTTCCACAACAAAAAATGATAGATGAACTGAAAAGTACTAAATAATTCTTTTTCTCTATTAGTGCCTTATAAGGATTGGCCTAAGCCTCAACATTGACCGTAATCAATCTTTATAACTTTGAAGTCGGTCCCAGCTACCTTAAGTGCAAGTTAAGTGTCTAGAATCTAAGAAATTGTAAAAGCTGGTCTAAACTAGTCGAGTGTCTAAATATAAACAACAAAAATTCTTAAAAGTATTACGAAAAAACTACTTAATGTAACTCACAATTACTAAAATTTAAAACGTTCATAATGAAACGGCGTCATCAGGCCATCTGTCGACATTTAAACGTAATCGAATGAGGCGAGATATAAATCTCAGTTATCGGGAGTCGAACCCCGACCCCGCACTTAGCGTCTTCCGCGCCACTGAGCGCCAGACCCTCTCGTTCGTCGCGTCGCAATAAAATAACTTTATTACGTTACGACTAAACTGTAATGATTATATTAAAACTTTTTCATTTCTCTACTTAAATGAAAACTTATTAAAATATACAAAGTTTTTAGTGGACTATAAAAGTTTTTGCTTATTATGTTTGTTGGGAACTGACAACAGTTATCTAGACGGTAAAGCTTCGATAAATCCAGAGTGGCATCAATATTATCATGACAGGAATTAGTTTTGTACCTAGATAAAATTAACATACATGTTATACACGACGAAGTACTGAAACTATTATTTGGGGATTTGAAATTAGTTTGGTAACCATCTGAAATTTCAAAAATGATCCAACATGCTATTCATTTAATAATTACTTTGGATTTATAAATACATTGTATTCGAGTATATTGAAAATCTGGAATACATAAAATGCAGATCCTATATTTATAAAACAAAGACGGGTTTGTTACAACACTTATAACTCGAGATCTGTTAAACCAATTTTCATGGTTATTGGTTCGTTGGATTTGTCTCCGCCCCGAATAGCAGAATACATATCTTAAAAATAGTGAAAACCGATATATGTAGTAAATATTTAATCATTACGATAATTTTTCATTTCATTGTTACATGTCAAACAAACATTTGCCAATCTAATCCTGTCAAATACTGTAACTATTCATGTATGCGTTAACAAATTTATTTTGTGTAAAATGTCTTGAAAGTTCATTGACTGTTATATTTGTTTATTTTAGACATTAATTTATGTAAAATATTTATTTATTACGTAATTATTTATTTCCGAAAATAATAGCTAAGATTTTTTTTACAGGAACAAATGTGTAAAGGTCTTTTTATATCTATGATTTTTCTTGACCAGCTCTTGTCTATGTGTTAAAAGTTTTGTACGAGTGCAGAAACGATAAATCGTCAAGCTTATCGTACAGGTGAACAGAGGAATAATCTTAGAAGTGCAAGCAGGTCGTTGACTGTTTGGCGATACGAAGTTTGCCGGGTCAGGTATATAATTTGAAAATGATTTTCAAAATTTTGTGAGTGAGAAAAATTGACTTTCTTATGCAGTTTCTTCTGATCCGAAACATTTATTAAGAAAAATATTTAACTGTCAAATGCTATCATTTAACAGTTAAATATTTTTTTAACATTCTATAGATATATGCTGGTAGAAGTAAGCCACATTTTAGTATGATCTGATAAGGAGTTATGGCAAGATCTGAGTTTTAATAAAACAACAAATTATGCAATAAAGATACTTTTATCACTATTATCAAATGACAACCAGACAGTTCATCTGTCATCATACAAAACAACAACTATGTATCAACCCTGTATAACAACTTCTATGTATCTCCGTACGAAAACATAGCGATCCTCCCCAGACTGATAGTGGTCGTAAATCACCCAACCCACCCCCCCTCTCCCTACCGCATCTAGCTCTCCCCGCCCCTCCCCTTCCTCTCCCCGCGCAGCACCCGCGACTCCCCCGCGATTACGCGGCCACGAGTCATTGAGCGCCTCCCGCATTTACATACTGCTAACTTCTTAAGATTTTATCATCCGTACACACTTTGTTCCCCGTATATTTTGTATGTTACAGGGGTTACGTGATTCGTTCCGTAATTTGTAGGCTCATAATTCTGACGGCGAGACATTTGAAAAAATATAAAAGTTACGTTTTGTATATTTTTTTTGCAATAAATATATATATTTATGGCCAACGAAAAAATAACTTTACGGCAGAGCTAAATTAAAATTTGATCTATAGTTATAAAGTAAAATTTAATAATTAATTCGTTTAATTAGGATGTTAATTGTATTCAAATGGAAACTCAAATAACGCATTATTATAAACCATGACCTCCTGAAAAGATGCTACGTAGCAGATGCTACGTACTACGTAGCTTCAACTACGGCTACGGGGTTACGGCGTAGCTTGTAGACCGTAGCTGGAGTGTAGAAAGCGTAGCACCTACGTCATGCAAAACATGTTTTCAGGACCATGTTTTATCATATTATAAATGGAATACGTTTAAAAATGAATGCAATTTTATTATTAATGGACGCTGTAAAGCATTTGTATCTTATCCAACAAAAAATTAATAATTGCATGTAAACACAAAATTTAGTAGCAAGTTGCAAGTTAAGTGACTTAAAATTAGGTTAAAATTAAAATAAACCAGACATTAGATCATAAAGATAACGACAGTGCAATCCGTTTTTTGAGTGCAAAAAAGGTTATTGCTTATTTCTCGAAGTCAGGTTTTATATTTTAGCATTTATGTACACAATTAAAATTTTGAATTTAAGACTCACGTTCTAAAATATGCGTTCGCGTATCATTCGAACACATTCTAAATTAAAAAAAAAATACCATGGAGAAACCATTTGGCATAAATGAGCTAAACCTTAAAAACTATATTTTCTGCCAGTTTTAATGGTGGCCATCTTGGATTTAGATTTTGTATTAATTGCACTTTTGTATACGTATTAAATTGTAACTTTCATTTGATACCCATATTGAAAAAAAACGATATATCCACCATTATTAGCGGCGGTCGTCTTGAATTTAAATTTTGTATAGTGTATTGCATTATACTATCCAAGACCTATTATTTGATACCCATACTGAAAAAACTATATTTTCTGCCATTTTTCAACGGCAGCCATCTAATAGTTTAAAAAATATTTTAATGGCCGATTACTCAAAACTAGTTCGATGTGGGATAATAGACGTATGCATATAACAGTATCTATTCAATGTATACAAAAGCATGTTTCGGCGGATAATAATAAAATAAAGTTTTACGGACACTATAACGGTCAGCAACTGGGTGTCGGGGTTGAATTCTGCGCAACCAGCTAGCACACCGGTGTTGAGCCGGCAACTTTACACTTCATAAAAATATATTATCTTAGAATGGTACCGATGAATTGCATAAAAAAACATAATGGCACGAAATGTACTTCTTCGAAGTGAAACTAGAAGGGAGTTTCAGACATATCGGGCAGTTTCCGGCGCTGCGCATCCGGCGGTGTTGCCACACGCTCCCGACTAATAAGGTTCCCACAATTTATGTTAAATCGTAGACTTAACTGCATAAAATATTTTTTAAAGATTTGAAAATTCATCAAATTAAAAAATATTTTTGATTATTCATTCAATTAAAATATATTGGTGTTTGTTACAACGCCCTTATAAATTAAGTTACTCAAAAAAGTACGTATCCTATAATTTCAATTTTTGTCTATATTTAAACCACTTAAACAAAATTATAAAGTTTTTCTTGGAAGTGTCACACGTTTAGGATGTATATATAAAATAAAGTATTTCTGCGGTAAAGAGTTAATCGATAAAGTTTTTATTTTTTAATTATATATAAGCGTTATGTATAATGTTTTTAGTTTATATAAATGTCTATAACGTTATCTAAATCTATGTTTAAAAAAAAACAGGGTAAACTTTAATCCAAGGAATTAATATTCATGTGCGCAATAAAGAATATTTCATTCATTCATTCCTTTATTGTCCGTTGTTTTGCCACTATCATGGTGTGTTGTTATTGCAATTTGTCAAGCGCAGTAAAGCGCGACGTTCTCTTTATTGTGCGCCACAAAAGAAACACACGACTCATCTCGCTGATCAATGATAAGAAACAACTGTTATTTTTATTTTCCAAATCAAAACTTTGTCCAGAGATAATATAAAACTTTGTTAATGTCTTATCTTTTCGACATGGTACTATTTTCAAACTAATTTTTATTTTATTACGAGTTTTTCAAGCTGGGATAGCAACCTAATTATCTTTTAAACTGTCTAAGCACGCTGAACTTGGTTTGTCAATTAATTATTTATTTTACTAGAAAATAAAGCTAAGTAGTAAAAAATAAAGTTTTGTCTACACGAAGCCAGAATTATAACTACCTAGCTTACAGATACTGGCTTGCTAACCTAGCTTGAAAAACCACACTCGTGTAGCCCGGACATAAGTCTATTCACCTGATGTCACAGTATGTTACTTACTTAATCCACCACACAACAGTTTTGCACACTAAAGTGACCATCTAATAGTCTGTGGCTTTACCGCCCAGCAAAGTTGGTACTGGTCAGCTAATAAAACTTACCTTTATATTAATACGCGAGCAAAAAACTTTAAACCCCTTTTTACGAAAGACGCGTACATGAAAAAGTATGATTTTTTTTCCAGTTATAGTTGATATACAGAGGGAGCGTGGAGTACCAACGTTATTTTAAAATATGCTTTAAGTTTGCATATTTTTAATAAAAAAACGCTACACACACAACAATACACACACCACAATATTTCGACATGAGACGATAATCATACACGATATATTATTTTGTTTATGGTTAAAGTCTGTAATTTTCAAAAAAAAATTTTAATGTTCTGGTAACGAAACCCTTATGGTAAATTGAGTTTTGTGATTGAATTGAGAAATATTTATAGTCGGATTTCTATGACAGGGTGACCTCTAGTAAAAAATATTTTTCCATCTTTCGAATACATACTTGTAACTGCTTATTCTGAAAGGTATATTTTAGACGTATGGTAATATTGGCTCCGGCATCATAACCTCACCCATAGCCCCAAGCATAGTTATTACAGAATCCATTATGGCCAAGTGGGAAATGACATTTGCTGAAACAATACCAACTTAAAGTAAAGACGCCTTGTAAAACCATTACGGTTTGTTTTTAATAGACATGCAAAAATTAAAGAACATTTCCATTGAGTGAACTCCAGTTACAGTTTACAGATTCGATACTTTTTCTACGCGGACGACTAGCATAAAATATAAAATGTCACTAACGACGGCAGGGTGTATTCATCAGCGAAATATAACTTTTACATTATATGATAATTAATAAGAATGGTAACATCTCAAAATTGTCATATGTAGATATTGGTCATTATAGGTAGATTTATAATAAACGGATTCTACTGTATTTAAATGCAAGAGATACGTAATATACTAAATAATAATTTAACTAATGAAATTATTTTTCATACATCGTCCATGAAAACTTCGTAAAACATGTGCTGGTGTTATATGGGGATATAGATATTGGATATCGAACATGAAAGCTGCGATGTTACTACTTACATAAGTCCATAATATTCTATTGGAAAAAGGATTTGCTTATTTCAAACGATCAGTACATAGCCTTACTAAAGTATGGAACAATAAAATATTAAAACACATGTCTACATAAATAGTGTATGCTTATGCACGCGCATACAGCATCTAATGCTTAGTCAATACCGCGGATACAACAAGGGGCCTCCACGAAAGGTCCTAGGGGATAAATAACATTTGTTATTTTAACTATTAACAAGATTTTAATTGTCGTCGGGCGACATGGCGGCAAACATTATAACCGCAACGCTGGGGCGCCTTTGTTCTATTGAACATCGCTTAATTATAATAATTACTTTACAACATTGCGTTTTTCGGCGTCTTTGTTGTGTTGCGAATTTGTTTATTACGCTTAGGGTAGCTTTCTGGCTATATAGCAATATAAATAATGCAACAATTCTTAGTGAATTCAACGGTTAAACTAAAGCAGTTAATTTTCTCTTATTTTTATAATGTAGGTATATCAAGGTCTTATTATAACGACTTACTGCAAACCGTCAATAGTATTATTTTATACCCACAAAATGGCACTTTATGATCTAGGCTATGAGTTTCTTTTTCACTGGCATTGGTCTAGCATCTCTGTTGTCGCTGCTCTGTAGTGACGTAAAGTAATATGAAACTTAAAGTCTTTGTCATGCAGTGGCATTTTATTGGGCCGAAATAACCTCTTTGACGGTGACGGCTAGCGGTGGACAAACGGCCTAAGGTGCTATTTAATTTCAGTTTCATTGTTCTCAAAATTTCAAAGTATTGCTCACTGTTTTCGACTTTCTTTTGATTCTCTAGGTTTTTTCATAAAAAATGTTTACAAATTGACAAGAAATAAAATATACAGATAGTTACTTAGATTACAGCGATTGAACAACCCCCACATGAAAATTTATAGCGATGCGTTGAGAATCGATTGCAAATATCGAAATTCAATTATAATAACAACGACGGGTGAAGTAACATTACTCAAAAAATATTTCCGCCCCACAATAACATTCTATTTGTAAAGTTCTTTACGAAGATTTGTAGTAAGTACTTTTTGACTGGCTTGGCTTTTAAATAGTTTAAGCAAATTCATAATATAACTAAGTTTATTAAGTTTGAGCACATACTGATTTTGTCGCGGAGCACTTTTATTATTTCCGACGTTTCGGATTCTTTCTAGCAGCTTCAACTTAATGATAATATATTATCATAAGTGATACTCGCTAGAAATCATTATGTAAAAAAAAATTAAATCAAACTTGGACAAGTCATGACGTTCACTTTTTGCAACTGAGCCAGTGAGGTAAAAATGTAAAGTGTGGCAATATACTTTACACGGTCATTTTCTGTTTCTTTCCTTTCAGGAACCAATGAGATGGATCCGGTTGACATGACTGACAAGAGATCGAATCGGTAAACAATGATATCGCATGTGCTGAAACGGTACAATACCAAATGTGTCAAAAATGAGTTTAATACACCAAAAAGTCAGCATAGTCTTTATTTCTACGTTAATAAAACTCATATTCGTATGTCAACAAATGGCTGAGTTATAACACTAGTGTCGTTTTGTCGTTTTTGAATTGTGTCACTTTAAAACATAACCATCAAAATATTTATCTGAACCATCAAAATATTCTTATCAGACGGTCAAGTGGTCAGCCTATCGACTTAACTTTTAACCAAACGTTTTCGTTTCAATCCGGGATCCGGGAAAGTTCCAATCCGGGAATGAAGACCACTTTCATACAGAATTTGGGCCTAGCTTGGGCAAACTGCCATAAAAAGTTCTTTCATCGAAACTTGGCCATTACATAAAATTACCATTTCCTAAGCAGTTGTACTCAAACGCATTAGCTATAATATAGTATCTGATAGAGTATTTCCAATTTTTTGTTGTATGGGGTGGCCATCATAAATCACAACTATCGCCCCATCATCTCGGCAATGGCTGTTCAATACGTATCTCAAACTTAATTGGAGGAAGATACTAACTTTTGAAAATGGAATCGTTAAGTTTTTTTTTCAGTATAATAAATAAAAAGACATAGTCTAGGTTAGGTTTAAGTTATTCGAATGACCCACGACTTCATCAAAAAGGCGACAAAGACAAATTTTTGAGCAATATGAAGGAAACAATTAGGTAAATCCTACTGGAACCTTGTGCTTTTCCAAGTAAGTATTCTATGTTAACCTAATCCATGGTATGACAATGATTAATTTTATCAATATTGATTTGGTAACTGTATAATATAATATGACATTAAGGACTGTTTCACCGCTTACTGGTAAAGTTTCTGTTAGTTATCCACAACTTTTTTAACAGATTCTCCATACAAAATCTGTCAAATAAAGTTGTTTCTGTCAAATAAATAAACTAAATAAGCGACGAAACAAACCCTAAAAATTACAATATTTTATAACATGGTGTATTTGCTAATCCTATCAATATTATAAATGTGAAAGTTTGGATGCTTCCGCGTCAGACACACGAAAACAACTGAACGGTTTTTAAAAGAGCTTGGAAAACAGACGGGGTAATATCTTATTTAAAATATAAGATACTTTTTATTTTGATAAAATGCTCCCGCAGGAAAAACATTTTCAAGCGTACAAAGTTGCGAGTCAATGTTCGTAACAAATAAATACATGAGTATCTATTAATCGTAAGTAGTCCACGTCAGTTTTAAATTCAGTCTGTATATCTTCATTTATCAGAAAAACAGTGGAGAAATTCGTTTCATTACTGGAATGCACGGCCGCGAGGGGATGCGTTTATGTTATGAGTTATAGCCCGGACAAACTTAATGTCACTACACAGAGCTCTAAAGGGAGTGCTTCATATTCACAGACGCGTTTACGATTCGCCAAATTATGTGTGGCGGGGTTTAATGTCGAAATTAAAACACATACCTATTGCTGCTTATAGAGCCCTTAGGCCTTCGAATATTTGAAAATTGAAGATGCTTTTTTATTAAAATAACAAGGCACATCCATAAAATGTTATTTGAAATATGAAGTTGAGACTTTAAAAATAAGAAAACTAAAGTACCTATCTAACTTTGTAATCTAATTTATAACCTTTAAAAAAACATTATATGTGTTAGGGTAAAAATCTTAATACTGAAGTCATACTTTTAGCTTATATTATACGTATTATTATGTTCTTAACTACTAAGCCGATTTGGTTAAATTAATCAACGCTCCAGTGGGACAAAACACAAATATGGATAATGTGTGTCTTAATCCAATGCTGACTAAGCCACGGGTAAAAGCTAAAACCTAGTACATATTTCACAAGCCGTGAGTGGGATACCAAGATAAAACTGTAAGTTACAAGTAGATAAACGCTCTCAAAAAAAAGCTGGAGCTCAAGCAATACAATATTACAAAATTTTACGCAAGCTAGTGGGGAACAAACAATTGAGTGGCCAATAAATCCGAGTGATACAAATCCTTTTAGGCTTAGCAAATTAATCAAACAAAGTGGTATCCCCGAGTTATGATGCATAACGTAAGGGCCCACTTAGCGGCGGACGAGATTATTTATAATATTGACATGACTGCTAGAGGGGAAAGACAACGCGGTAGCTTTCTATAAGTTGAGTAAACAGGGAAAAAGGATTTTCGGTGTCTGGTGCCACAATATTAGCTAAAGTAAAGGTTTTCCTTTCGAACAGTAATAGTTGAAGACGTAAGTGGAAGAAGCGGATAACTATTATTTTGCAACCTTTGAGTATATACTAATTTTTTCCTATAAAATTTTGACAAATCATGTAATTTACCTATTTCATTATCTAGCTAGTGCATCTAGATATAGGTACATCAAACCCACATAATTTTAATTTAATATACTCGTACTTTTCCAAAAGCGTCCATTAACGCAAAAATCCGGGAGTTTTAAAAAGTTAGTTATCTGCTTCTTCCATTTATGTCTTCAATTGTGATTTTAAAGATTTGGTGTCAGCAAAGGAAATCCGCCAAATACCATACAAAATTACCCCAGGCCCAGCGCGAAATTTACAATCAGAGAAGTTGAAAGAGATACAGATCGTGGATCTAAGTATAATAAGGCCGGGATATGTTAAACGTAGCCGACTAATATGGAATTGACATATTCCGACCGAATGACATAGGTCCGTCAACTGGCTCTCTTTTTAATTTCCCCTATTATACCATAGATTTTACAGTAAAAATAACTAAAACATTATATAGTTTCGGTATTACTCAATGCACATGCTATTACAGTTTTTTGCCCGTTAACTTTCAAAGGCGCTCTATGTAAAGTTTTATTTTTTAGAGAAACGTCGACTTTTTTAGTTCATTAAACATTAGTGACTTATAAGATGTATGGACTGTATTGTAAACTATGAAAAAATTAAACAAGATGATCGAAACTATTAAAGTGTAAAATAGTAAACACGTCACAGGTGCGTTCATCATCTGTTTTGATACCTTTATGCAAATGTTGAAATATTTATCATAAGAAAATACAAACAAGCTAAAATTTAAAAAATGACTTAATTATTTTATTTATTTAAAATTATACATTTTTTTCATAATAAAAATATAACTGCAAATAAAATATGTATATATAATATTACATATATGCAGTGGCGTAACTACAAGGTGGCAAGCCGGCAAAATGCCACGGGCCCCCAGCCAGAAGGAGCCCCCGATCAGCCCCCCTAGACAATAACCGCTTGACGTGTTTTTGTATTGGATTGACATAGTGGAACGAAAACGAATTTGCCACGGGCCACGAACGGTATAGTTACGCCACTGCATATATGCCTATATGCCATACCGATTCATTTCAATGTTAATTAACTAAAAAAGACGAAAGTTTTTGTAAAAAATATCATTTTACATAGAGCGCCTATGAAAATTCAAGAAAATTAAACGAAGTTAACATGTGAATTACGCAAAACCGAAACCATATACTTGTTTTGATATTTTTGCTCTAAAACCAAGATTCATTGCTTTAGTGCCGGGCCTGGGGTCATTTTAACGTATCTCCTTTTAATTCTATTTTGAGACTTTTATATGTTTTATACTTACCTATACCTAAACTGGTATTGTATTTTTGTTAAAATTAAAAATTAGAGAGTACCTACATATTATGTATTAATACCTTTTAAATTTTAATTCACAAGTACACGGCGCAAGTACACAAATGCATGTACTTTGCAGAGAGGATGCAGGCCACCCGTTTTAATGCAGCCTCTACATTATCGCCAATTTTCGTTTAAAAAACTTTTTTTACTAAAAAATAAAAATTATTTTCAATCAAATTATTATTAATATTTAAAGTGGGTACCAAATATCATATATCATCTATATCGATATAACTGCGCTTTCTGACACTAGTCAGGAAGTTTACCCCCTGTAAATTTCCAATTACTAAATTTGACCCAAACAAATAAACTGGCCAGGCTAAAAAAATCGTTTAAAAATTTGGTTACCTCTCAGAATACATACCTATTGTCACATTACATAAAAAAACTAAAATCGTAGGAAAGTTGTAAACTTCCACGCGATGCCCCCATCAATAAATCAACCCAATACGAATGTAATATGAAAATGTTTATCTCGATGCTATAAAAAACAAGTTGCGATTGAGACAAATAGATATTATTCTTCTCGGCAAGGGAGGACGTGGAAAACAGTGCTGAAAAAAATGCTTTCTAATTCCTCACACTTATTTCATGTAAAGAGCTTAAGGATATATTTAAACAGGCCTATACTTAATAATAAGCATCCAAGATTTTAACTAAAAAACTACTCCTTTATCTGAAGCTAAAACATCATAAATAGTATGGCTAACGTGGATATCTACATGAGGCCCACGGACCATGCAGGTAGGCATGTAGTCGTTGGTCTTTTAAAGCGTTATGAAACCTTACTAACAAATTAAAAAAATCTAGAAATAGGTTGATGACATAAAATGTATTCTAAAATGGTGCTATCTTTATAGTTTGGGTAATCCACGGCGAAAAATATGAAACGTTAGTAAAAATTGCAAACTTTTCTTCGCAATTCTTTGGCCGTTGTGTTAAAACACCGATTAAATAGTTTCCCCAAAATAAAGGACCAAATTCTAAGATGAAGCAGTCCTCATAGCTAGACAAGTCGACACATATTTGGTGCTCGCTTATAGATATATTGTAGGGTCTGTCACATCTCTCTGGCGGAACTACGCTCAAGGTGTACCTTTCTATGTCATTTATCAGGTAGATCCTTCTGTTCATTGAGAAAACCGTCTTCCAAATACACGCATCTACTTCTGGCACTTGCATTTCTACAACGTTTGACGGTTTAAACTTTAAAGTGGTTCCGATATCGAATGCCGCAACCGATATATCGTAGAGGTATGAACCGTTGAATCTTTCGTGTGCCTTCCAGAACACCACGTCATAAAGACTACTCGAGTTGTTGATAAAGTCGTGCAGGAATAAAACTTTGTGGCGTACAGAACTAGAGCTCGACTTCTTACAGTGCGCAGAAGTCACCAGCCAGTTGTCTCGAATAGCGCTGCCAAAACACACTGAATTCCAAGAAGTTGAGCCATTTCTTACGATAGCTGCGACGTATGGGAATCTGTTTGCTATTTTTGTATTTAGCGCTGCGTCGGTTTTGGCGAATATGTTTTGACCAATGCTGTAGCTTTCTACGCCGCGAACACGCTGGCGCTCTTCTTCCGATAAGTTGGAAGCAAACTTTATCATAACGCTTACCGCCAGTACAGCCACACATACAATTATTACCAAAGAAACCACGGCTGCTTTCATTTTAAACAAAATTTACCGAAATATGGGATATTCAAACATTTTATCATCAAATTCGCATCAAAAATTCTGACAGAAAACAAAAAGGACTTTTCAAACAGACATAAAGACGGCTGATTGTCATAAAAAAATAACTTTTTCACGTCCATGAGCGGGCTTGCATCGTTGCAATCCTGTGATTAAAATTCAAACCAGCGCTGGTTGCACCTGGATAATATTATACTTTAAAGTACATTTGATAAACCTATACTTATAGTAAAGATAGTCGGGGGACCCCCGACTATCTTTACTATAAGTATAGGTACGTATTTGTTGTGCATATTTGTTACAGCAGATGCTCTATGATAAACTGCATATTATATATGCAGTAACGCAAATGCTCTTGAATAGTAAATATAAATTAAATTTTAACCAGGATGCAGCCCTGGATCTTCAATTTTTTAGGCAGGGCAAAAACCGAAATATGCCGCCCCGGCTTATGGCTTATATGTATTTTTACCTTTATCATCTTTATAATTTCAGCTTTAAGTGTTCACTACGACATCGGACGCCTTCCGGAAATAATGTATCAGCAACTGTACTTTTCGTGTTATTTACTTACTAATTATTATTTATTTAATAAATATTTATTAGGCGCCTCTGATCTTGCCGCCCGGGTATGTAATACATGTATGTATTACATACATACATACTCTTGAAAAACAAAATAATCTTGGCGCAGTCGGGTAAAAAATCAAGTAGGTTGCCAAGGCATTGGCATTTGATTTTTAAATCAAAATGTCACTGCCGATGGCTGACAGAAGCCATCAGAAAGTGCAGAACTCGGGTTTGGATTTCAGGATTTTCTTTTTCTACGATTTAGTATAATAATGAACACAGTAATAGCTTATCACTTTAAGATAATCATATAGACAAATACCTAACTACTGTAAACACTAAACAGCATTACAAACAAAAAATATCTATAGGTACCGTTGCTATACATATACATCGCATTTAAAACCCGAATTTCATTACTGCCATCGAGTAACAAATTATTAATATTAACATTATAGCAAACCATAGAGTCAACCGACGTCAAGTCGAAAGTCGCCCGTGGTTACCGATAACAAGATGGAATTTTTTACATATGAGAAGGGTTTCTCAGGGATCAATTAATTCGTTAATCCGAGAGTTCGTCAATCATGAAGAAAAAATTCCATCTT
>JAOTAV010005013.1:0-30755 GCA_026546445.1 Cyclargus thomasi | reverse complement strand
CATCCCCTTGAATGCCGACAGAAAACTTCGTCAAAATCGTCCTGTCTGCGTACGAAGTCGCGGGCAAAAGCTAGTAAACGATAAAAACACGCCGTCACCGTCAACAAAATTATTTCGGCCCGATAAAATGCCATTTTATGACATAGACTCTAAATTTCATTTCGCTCCACGCTACTACAGATCGGCGACGACATAAACGCTGGAGCATTGTCGCTAGACAATGAAACCTATGGCCTGTGTCACAGTGGCTATCTGTCTGAAAATATCTCGTTAACTCGTGCGATGGACCAACGGCCTAAAGAAGTCGGAACGCACGCTGACGTAACTTGATGAAGCGTGGCCAATGATATCTATTCATCATTACGTCCGTCTGTCGTTCCACTTGTCTTTGGAACTCTATCGTCTATGGCAAACCAAAGGTCAGCCTATACAAATTCTTTCGCGTTAAGAAAAGTGTGTCGTTTGTTATTATATAATTGATTTATCATCGCTATTGTTGTTCTTTGGAGCCAAGTGAGCTCTTCGGCTTATCGTAAGCTTTTTATGACATTTTATTTTTGTTTTGTTTTTTACATTGTGTTGTTGTATGTATATATTATTTAATTCTACAATATTCAAAATTAAGATTCCGATTGTATTTTCTTGATTGTGTGTCATATTAATAAAGAATTAATAAACATGTCTCTATCGCCTGTTAAATAAGATTCAACATTTACATACGAATCGATAACATATAATTCAATATCTTTGATATAATTATTTCTCTTTATCAATTAAAACGTCTTGAAGCAATCTATTTACTAAACTACAAAACACCGTTCTTATAGATGTCAAATAAACATTAGAATCAGAGTACTAAATGTAGTTTCAAACTTATAAATGAAATAATTACTTTAAATCGAAAAAATAAGACTTGACCATGGGTGTCGAGTACCAAGTCATACTCGTTACGTCACGATTTTCAACAATTAGCGAAGAAAGCCAACTTTCCCTGAAGTACGGTGTCACAACATGAGCGCGGCAAGGTCGTCCATTGTTTCTCTCAGCCTCCAATCAATGAGAAGCGGTCATTCAGCATTCTTCGCGATATTACCAAAATGTTTGCCTACACCTAATATTTACATACGCTAGGACAGTTCTATTTGACAAAATAAGCAAGTCAAGATTTATACTGCAGAGCGCCAGCGGCCCTAGATTAGCGATCGAGAAAGTGTTTCTTTCCACAGCAAGATATATAAAGTGATGTTGAAGTGACGGATGCACTTAAGCGTTCGTGGCCTAATGGGTAAGACCTTTGGTTCGCACACGAGAGGGTGCAGGTTCGAACCCCGGTGGAGGCGTGTACCAATGAGACATTTTTCGATCTCAAGTACATAATACGGATGCTCATTGCTGTGGGAGAGCCATGCTTCAGCACGAATGGGCCGGCTCAACCGAAGTGGCGGCCTCACAGAAAACTGGAGTGAAACGGCGTTGTGCTGTGTTTCGTTCAGTGAGTGAGTTTACCGGTGGCCCAAGTTACCTTATCCTTATTTCCTATTCCCTCATAAAGGCCGGCAACTCATCTTAAGATAAAATATATTTGGCTACAAGCATACCCAAAAATTACAGGAAAAAGCTTTAAAAAAGTAAACAAATTGAATTAATTAACCGCTGATACAGAGGCGCATAACCAACGTCGGTGCAATTTGTATCATAACACTACAATCTCCATCACGTTTTGGAAAGTGTCTGTAAGACAGGAAATACCTCACAGCACATCACTTGAAGATGACATTCAACTTTGTGCTGTCGGTACTTATTGTTATATCACACACGAAGTATATTTCCGTATCATATAGGGAAGATGCATGTAAAGCAAAATTTATTGAATGCAAGTTATTATGATAGTGGGGTAAAAGATATACAGAATCACAAAAAATCTCTGAATTCTGTTAAGAATAATTATTATGAACTTTGTATGCAGCTTATGGACTTTGACGTCACAATCAATATCGAATTTCTCTTTCTAACTGACTACTTAAAGGAATTGTCTATTATATGAATATTATTTATTTAAACATTAATTATTTATTTAAAAAATCAATAACGTAAGATTTATTTAAATAAATATATTTAAATAAATAATAAAAACATGCATTTTCCTTATTAAAATAAATCTTCTTTAATAGGGAATTATATGCATGATTCTTTTTACAGCGCTGATAAATCTATCAGCTGTGTAAAAAGAACTTGATAGCAATCTAGCAAGTATCTGGATATTTGAGAGGATCATTTGGCAGCATACGTAAATAAAAAAATTGATCATCTAAATATATTCATTTAAAACATAAAGGACTGAGTGACTGCTACGTCAGTCTGACCGTCTGATCTATCAACGCACAGCTCAAACCACTGGACGGATACGACTCAAATTTGGCATGCAGGTAGAAGTTATATGACGTAAACAGCCGCTAAAAAAATATTTTGTAATATTATAAAATACTACGTAACGCGAGCGAAGCCTTGGAAAAAAAAGTTTAAATAAGATGATGCCTGAACTGCGTTGTGCCAAAATGGGTCTATCATGCGAAAACCGTACATTTTTCCGGGAAAAAAATCTATTTGTCATTTTCCGGGACTCCAACCAAGTTCCAGAGAAATCGATTCAACGATATAGACGGGAAGATGTAACAGAGAGACAGACAGACACACATCTATAATTTTAGTATGGAAGTATGGATACAAGCTTTACAAGATTTTGAGATCTATGATATCCTAAAATAAGATGATTAACTATATATAGTATATAGCCTAATGAATATGGTTGGTTATATAATGATGATACAACGCAAATTAAATTCTTTATCGGTTCATCTAAAATTTTTAAAATTATGCTAAATCTCATTTTTGGTGCATAATTGTTTTATATTATAGTTTTATGATTGTTAAGTAATGTTATAATATAATACAATCGTAAAGTCATCTTGTGAAACCTATAGATTAAATAGATTAAATAGGAAGAAAATGTCAATAACATCATGTGGGCAAAATCAGTTATAACATTCTGAAGATAAGAGCTAATTAGATAAAAAAACATATCTAAAGGTCGAGATGCTGATGGTCATTTCCTCTTAGGAACTAAAAATAAGTACTTTTAAAGTTTAGTGAACTTATAAAATAGCTCGTAAAAACCAAATAAAATAAAAATCTAAAGTTACCTTAAGGTCACGCGCACCTGACCGTTTCCTCAAAACATAGTCCAAGATCACAGACCTTGAAAGGCCAACCTCGATGCTCACTGGACTGGTGGCTGACTATTATAGTCTAGGAGCTAAGCACCTCTGAACATCCTTTGTAACGAAATCGCAGATTTGTTATCTAGTCTAATAATTGTATCATTGCAAAATATACGCTATTAATTGCTTAGTAAATATTAAAATTTGAATTGTAAAATTAAGATAATGATCCCAAGTTTCATAAAGGAACGAAACTTAATAAGTCAAGATTATTTCTAGTATTCATAAAAACAATTTTCCTTAACAATGATGTTTTACTTTTGGACTTTTTGTATACTTGTATTAACAAATTTGTCGTTATTAACATGCCATATTTCATTTTCATAATCATGAGATTACGAACTAAAAATATCCTAATCTAGGTCTTTATGTTACAGTCATACGGTTATAAATAACTTATGTACTGAAATGTCTAGTATGGACTAGAAGTTTTTGTATTTGAAGTTCGTATGTAGTATGACGTACCGTTAGCACTTACTTGTGACGCTAATGTACGAAGCAATCATGACTTTCTCGGAGTGATTAGTGAAGTACAATAGTGTAAATATTTCCCGGATTCCGAGCCATTAGGTTATACAATAAGTTCATGAGGAAAAGCTAAGCGACATGCGGGTATTACAGACAGACACCGCAAAGTAATATAAATACATACAGTAGACCAGCTCCTAGCTGCAACATATGTATAAGAACAGAAAACTAACATTACAACTTTCGTACTGTTTTTTCCAACGAGCGGATGATTGGCAAAAATTTACGGAGACTGATCCAAGGACCAATAACACGTGACAATATGATATCATTAGATAGGTATTTTAATATACTACAATAGTTATCTTGGGAAGCTTATTTCTAATCACCGTGTGAAAAAAGTTTTGCTAGATGTTAATATAGTATATGTCACTTAGTGATAATGTGGCATTCCAATAGTAAAATGATTTTGAAAATCGGTTTGAAATTTGGTACTTTTTGAGTTAATTCTTAACAAACATATAAATCTTTGTAAAACATAAAAATACGAATCTTTCTTTTTTATTAAATTATTAATGTTTTAGATAAACCAGTTTTGACATCATAGAATAAAAATATTTTTTTATTGTGAGAAATTGTCTATTAAAACAGGATTTTTAAAGAGCCATAACTTTTTTCACACAGTAATCGGAAATGAGCTCCCATAGTAACTATGGCAGCATTATTATGAAATACTTTTCTAATGATATGTATCACGCCATTATTAGTCCTTGGACCGTTTTGTCCGGTCGTCCTTTCGACAAATCTAATAACTTATCTACTTCAACATCTACCTTTATATTGAATCTATTTTTTTATTTCGGATTTCTTTAAAAGATACTACTGCATCAACTCAGTGCGGTTAAAAATATACTGTACCAACGCCGATGTATCATAAAATTAGATACGCATAATAACTAAGTTTTATAATAGCTAAATTGTAGTGTTAGCCACGATTATACAATTTCAAGTTCTCGTATGAAGAAAGCCGTAAGTAAAAATGTTGCAATTTTACATATATTAACATACATAGCTAGTAGCTTCTCTATAGCGTAACAGGCTTTTTCAAATGAAAATTATGCATGAGTACGCTTAATAATACAAGATTTTTGGTAAAAAATCAAAACAAATCAAAAAATTACCCAACATTAAAAAATTGAAACTATTTTTTGTTTTCTTTATTATATTCAAGCATTATTTAGATATATCTATTAAATTGTTAGCTTTTCTTTTTTTGTTTTTTGTCATACATATTATGTATGAATGTAGGTACATAATTAATATTGAAAGTACATATATATTGGTTATGGATGCGGGTGATCCATTATTTACATAGAATTGCAAATTCATACAATACAGTCGTTTTTAACAAAGAGGACACTTTCATTATCTAAATGTAATCTTTCCTGTACCCAATTTATCTTTATCGATTAGTATTTGCTAGTTGTCTGCTGTATATCTTGTGAATTGTGGTATAGTTATCAAAATGAGTATATTTTTGAATTTATTTTTTTTTAATTCCGAGAAACTACTATTTTATTTTCTTAAAACTTCGTAGAAATATATATATATATATATATAGCCAGATGACTGACCTGAGTCATTTGGTCGTAATATGTAAATTCCTAATTCATGGTCTGCTAGATTTGATATAACGCGACCAATTTTCTTTGGTCCGTAATCAAGCTACGAATCAAATTTTCTGATAGTACCTCTGTTATTATTTCTGAATACTTGAGCAGTATGTATTACATAAAAAATAATAAAATAGCAATGTTCTTGGACAACTTAAATCATGGTCAACCTCAAGGCAAGAGTCGTACATTATTCATAATTTTTTATTAAACTTATTGCAATAATAACTGATATAATGCACACATAACATGACATATCGACATTAGCACATTAATATCTTATATTTATTGTTAAACTACATAACCGCTTAAAGTTTTTTAGCTACAGTTTGCAATTAATTATTCCACGACATGCAACGAATGACTAAATGGAAATATATACCATAACATTTCTAAACAAAACTCGATTGCCATCCAAGTTGTCATCAAAGTGTTGTGTTGTCACTTTGTTGTTGTCAATCGCTGTGAACGACCAGAGGGTTATTGGTTAATGACCTCTACCGCCAATATTGGACGAACGCGTAATAGCGGCATGGTGTGGTCGTTTCCGCGACGGCGATTGACACCAACAAAATGGTAACACAACAATTTGTTGTCAATCAGGGTTTGGACATTTTTTTTTTCTGCAGAGTATTAATAAGTGTTACCGTTTATTATCATATTAGTATAAATTGAGCGAAAGCACTCTACACTAAAAATGGAGAAGTTCACACATGATCTTAATAGGATGTCGATTTATTTATATTTAAGTTTAATTTTATACTTTAACTATTTCAATATCCTACATAGCTGCATGTAAAATTGTACTATTTTAACGACGTATCTAATATCAAGCTCAATAGGTCGACGAGCCGCTATATCTGTGCCAATTGTGAACCTTATCGCTATGATAATACGATCGATAAGTTTTTGGTGTATGTACGTGTGTACATGTTTGGCACCACGAAGAACCGCGGCTCATGGGAGAAACTCCTTGCGCAATGCACGTCGCACTCGCAATCGATTGTGTGCACTTTCTTCACGTTGACACTCATTATAAGTAATGAAAAAATTACATACGTAATGTCTGTTTTTTAATATGTTTTTTTTTTACTAAAAAATATCTCCACACTTGAACCCAAACGATCCAAAGCGTAATTATAATTAGCAAACCAAACCCGCAACAAAATTAATTAGAAGATTGAAGGAGTGTTAATTTCAAACCTCTAGGCTCTGATATTGTATTATAACTACTACTAAAAAACGACTTCTCATATGAAAAAAAATACTCAAACAAAAATAATGGTTTGAGCAAGAAAACTAACTGCAAAATATATTTTCCATATATTGTCCAATCCATCTAGAAAATATGAATTTTATAATTAAATAAATTGTTTTCGAATACTAGATTCGAGTAAGACTTACGTAATTTTTATTAGAAAGATGTAACCCATAACACAAACTCGTAAGAAACTTTACTGTAATAATAATTGTAACAATTATTTTAATAACCCCACGTCTGGTTAATGCGAGAACATAATAATTGTTTCATAATGACCATAGTCAGAAACGATTAAAAATGGCATAGCGATGCCTTCCTGCCTCAACCTCGTATCTTAAAAATGGCTACATTTCAAGAGAGAAAAAAAACTGATTATATATATTTTTTTCTTAGTAATTGCACAAAACCAGATATGAGGTTATTAATTGAAAAAACAATTTACTTATCAAATAACCTCATATCTAGTTTTGTACAACTACTTAGAAAAAATATATAATCAGTTTTTTTTGTCTCCGGAAATGTAGCCATTTTTAAGATACGAGGTTCAGGCAGTAAGGCATCGATAATCCGCTTTACGGTAAGGGAGGCAAGAGTGCTAATTTTGTAGTAACTCGAGCGTCGTGGAGACCTAGTACGTTTTGTAGATTAGGTAAAATGGAAAACAAAATAAGATCATTTTTTGTTTTAGCGGTGGGTAAGACACTACAGCCATTTTAAGGTTAAAAAAAGAAAATTAATTGAAATAATATTCATATAGAAAGCCTACTAGCTTAATCTATCAAAAAGCCCCTCTTGGGCTTCCCGACTATTATCTAAGTCAGAGTCTCAACAACTACAAACATAAAATATTTTATTAAAATATTTTATATTAATAAAAAAAAAATACTTCTTAATTTTACTCCGATTAAATGCTCCCGTGGGATAATCACTTGCTTAATTGCTTGCTTACTCTAATAGCGCGTAGGTAAATCCGCGGGTCAAGTAAAAATAATTTTGTCTTGTACAAAAATGAGAAAATGCTACTTTGTATCTTGAGGTAAACGTCATCGTTTAAGACAAAGCCGCTAAGTGGCAGTTTTTACTGTTACCTAACCACTATCGATCATAATTGTATGGAAATTGGAAATACGTGAAGATGTGCCTTCCGCAAATAAGTACATAACTTATTATAGATTGTTTGGTACTAATTACTATTATCTTGAATGGCTCCATTTCATATTGTGTAAAGTGGAGTTTTCAAAAGCGTAAATTATATTTTTGTTTTTTTTTTACTTTAGGTGTTTATTAGGGTGGGGACTGGGGACCCTACTTTTTACCTAAAAGAAAAAAAACCGCTTCTTATCAGCCAGGTCTGCACTGCCGTATTGAGGTATAATAGTTGAGTTATATGACAAAGTTTCAGCTTGCCTCAACAACCAACTCAAAATTTACTATCAGCTCGCAGATTATATGTCCTCCTCCACATTTTTATCCTTCAACACTTATGCTTTAGGAATTCATAATCATCGAGTTGGATCCATGGTATGGATTACTCACAATGGGTAGTTAGGGTCAGATATGATGCAAGCCCTCACATGAGATCAGGTGCGCGGAAGCACCCCGTTTTCCTGTCCATTGTGGAGAGGCCAGCGTGAGGTCACACCACAAGGTGAGACCTAATGCTCGTTAGTTCCGCTTGCGGTGGCGCGCACGTTCTAATATATAAATTGTATGCAATTTGTGGACCACGGTAATGATATCTCATCAGTAGTTACTCGCAAAGATGTTCGTAATTTTCATTAGAGGATGCCAGATGAACAAATTTTTGAAGCATATAGCCCCGAATTACCATGGCGATTAACAATTCTTAATGTGGAAAACTCTTAAAGTTCATAGAATTTGACCGACTTGTAGAATTAAATTCTTAAGAAGTTTCTCATTAAATCATTAGAGGATGATTTAGGTCCTAACCTAAAATTGTACTGGCCATTTTTATCAAATTAAAAAAGATTTACCGACAAGATAATTTTATAGAACGGCATTTTCTATTATTGATTTGTAGAGTTGCAGCGTCTCGAGACGTTTCATTCTAAATCATACATTAGAATTTTTACGGGCACTGGCCCACCACTGCAACTTCTATGTCGCCAGGATCGACAGCGGTATCCATCTGTGAAAACCCTTTGATATGATCTCAGGGAGCCTATCTTGAGAGTCTTGGAACCCGCAACGAAATTAATCAAAAGAAGATAAGAGAGTAGGAAGCATTTATGTATATTGAAATTTTTAAGTTCAAGTTACGAAAATTATATTCACAACAATTTATCAAATCACTAAACCAACTATTAAAATAGAATCTCTATGGAACTAGACCCATTATTTTAACATAAAAAAGCAGTAAATTAATGCAAACATGTTATTTTGAAACGCTATGCATACCTAATCAGTTTAAGTTCACTGATAAAAGATGATTAAGCACTTATTCGGAACATCAATCTTTTATGGCGCTTTTTTAATAATATTTAGGGAGCAAGCGAGCAGACGGGCTACCTGAGGGAAAGCAACTGCCGTCGCCCATGGACACTCATAACATCGTCAGTCGCAAGTGAGTTGCCGGCCTATATGCCGGATATAATATATAATAATAAGGAATGGAAAAGGGATAGCGGCATTAGGGAAGTTGGGCTACCGGTAAACTCACTCACTGAACAAAACACAGCTCAATGCGGTTTAACGCCAATTTTCTGTGACGTCGTGGTATCACTCCGGTCGAGCCGACCCATTCGTGCCGAAGCATGGCTCTCCCACAGCAATGAGCATCCGTATTATGTACTTGACATCGGAAAGTGTCTCATTGGTACACGCCTCCACCCGGGTTCGAACATGCACCCTCTCAAATGCGAACCAAAGATCTTACCCATTAGCTGCCATTAGGCTACAGACGCTTCCAATGTTCCGACATTTAAATTATTAAAAATAAAGCTTCTATTCTTAAAAATCAATTAGAATATCCAGATTTGACACTTTCTAGGTACTCCTCCACTTTAAGAAATGATGGCAGATGGATGATATGAATATATGGTTCTCTATGATAACGAATCCATCTTCAGCGTGCAATGTGTGATCTTATAGCCTAAATATAAACAATTATTGGACAGTACTTTTATTCTTCACTTTAACAAAAACATGTCGTTAATTTCACTCGGAGTTTTACCCATAAATTCAAAATCTATATATAAAAGTATTTACTTCAAAACCCAAATTCTCATTAGATTCTAGACTTGCCGCTAAATAAGTTCATAGGTTATCTCATTAGCCTGATTCAATCCAACTACAAGCAGACCGACTCCGACTAAAGCCCTTAATGGTCGGTATTTCACAAGTAACCTCGGTGGCTCTAATCGTGATTCGCATTTATGCCCGCTACAGACGATGAGATTCATCTCTTCGGTTCCAACGAATTTGCTTGTTGTGTCAAATTATAATACATCTCGAATCACTGCGGATAGTGTCTGGTTTACACGTATTAAGTAGATAAGTAAGAAACATAATTTTAAGCCAATTACTGCATGTAAACACAAAATTTCGTAGCAAGTTAAGTCACTTAAAATTGAGTTAAAATGTATATTTCATATTGTTTATTTCATTTTTAGGTTTTGCAGTTTCATATGCTTTTGAACATCTTTTGGATTTAAATAACTTCAAATAACAGAAACCTTCCTACGTGAAAACGGGTGTAATTGTGAAAATTTAAATTGCGAATGTGTGAACAAAATTATGCTGTTGTATGTTTCTTTATGAAATCGATACCTTATTAAGTTCATCACTATCTTGTAAAAAACTAAATATTCTAAAAAAAATTTTTTTTCTAGAAATTTTAGTCCTGGTTAAAAATCTTTAGGTGTCCAATCACTTCTCGCTAGTCATTTCTTTAGCATGTTGACTTCCTTGCACTCGCTTAAGGAATACTTCGCCGTAACCGCCAACCAGTCGGTTGCGCCCCCAGCAAAATAAGGGTGACCAATCCATTAGAAATGGTTCGCCAACGACCAAAGCATCGGTGTCGTAGAAAGCCGTTTCATTTAAGAGTTTCTCTGAAGTATGTAACTTAAGCAATACTTACGTAGTATGTAAACATTATGTAAAATATTTTATGATTTACCAGCTTTTCTGTGTGACCACAGATAATATTGTTATGTCTTTAGCATATCCGCAATGAGCAGCTGGAAAAACTTTCTGCGACGTAAAGATGAAAGATTGTTTGTTCTGTAGTGAAATAAAAAAATGAGATCATGACATCCTCAGGTGATTCTTTAAACCTTACTATTTCTCTAAATAGAAATGAAATTCAAAATCAAAAGTATATTCGGTTATATCTAATATCTATATTATATTTTTGGAAACTTAATTTGCTTTAGCAACATAAGAAAATTTTAGTTCTAAGCTCAACTAAAGCCTTATAAAACGAGAAAATAAATAAATCTAACCACTAATATAAAGACCACGTTGTAATTATTTCATATCCAGCTACGAGCTTTCAAGGATAATCAATATATCATACACTAGCGCTAGTCATAAAGACTAAGTTCATTGCCGTCCATAACAAACAACTTTCCGACAAAAAATAACCATCATTTAAAGAGACTGAAGTCATAATACCATCATAATACCTTCGTAATACCATCATAATACATTAGTCGGACATAATACAAAGTACTTCTCGTAGCAAATTACAAAAATCATTATGCCAACTACTCAAAAATGTTACTGACATTCAAACCATCAAGATGATGTTGATTGTGATGTATTAATTAATGTTTTATGGTTCCATTTTTTGTTCAGTTTTTATCGCCAATTACTTGTTGCGATAGCTACGTTATTGTACAGAATATAACCTCATTAAAAGCCAACCGGAGTCATAATGTTTTATTGTAGATTTAATAAGAGTCGGCACAAATTAATTACGATTGACCAAGAGTCTAGGTTACAATGCGCGTTACCTTAGAGGTTAAATAACTAGGTAAGCTGCAACAAAAACTTTGAGGTTATGATCTAAAGCCAGATGCATACTGCAAAGCTTTGACCTATTAAAACTCAAAGGTGTCCTTTGTTTGCTTGTTCACAAGCACAAATTGAATTTAGACTTCAAATTCCAAGCACTAAAGTCTGTAATGATTTGCTAGCTTTATTTTAATAAAGTTCTACAGTGATGCAACCGATGAATCGTGCAATCGGAAGCAAAAGCTGAAGGCGACGCCGAACCGGAAATTGACATGGAGCAAAAAATAAACTTATCTTAAAATAACTTCTGTTTTTCACTTCTCAACAATTTTAATGTTAGATAATATACGATACTTCCATGCTATTAATGCTTACATACTTTAATATAATAAATCACAAAATGACTATCTTTATGTCTGTACCACTTCACGCCTAAACCGCTGAACCGATTTTACTAAAATTTGGCATGAAGATAATTACAATTCTGGAAAAAGAAAAAAAAACTTTTATCCTGAAAAATCTATATCTATAAAGTTTTCCAACTAAGTATAAGATGGAATGGTTGAAATGTACATTTAAAATTTACTTAACACTAATATTAGGTATGTTACCTCGTTAAATTTTGCTTTGATGGAATCCTACACCAATGCTAAATCAATTAATACCTTAAATAAATCAAACCGTAAATTTTATAAACATACATTATTTTGAAGTCATAAATCTTAATCAAATATTTAAATACCTGACTTGAGTTCAGACTCACTGATTTGACATTGCTCGACCATAATAATTTATTGTAGTCCTTTATTTTGACACACCTTTACATCAAATAAGGCCCTATTCATTGCTGCGATTCTAATATAATAATAATACTAATATTATAAATGGAAGTTTATTTATCTCTTCTCAAGTCCTTCCTTAACAGTTCACGCCCGAAGCAACCAAACCAAACAAAACATTCTTGCATAGATTTACTAGTAAAGGATGAGAGTAACCTAGTCTATAACTTTTGATCTTGAAAAATATCATGTACCTACCACAAATATTTTTTTTCGACAGTCGCGAAAAACGGTTTTTGTCGGAGGATTATCTTTCGTCGAGTTTTAAAAAATCAATTGTTTTTAAACGAACATAAAGTAACATTTTTCTATTTTATCTAATGTTTTTTAAACTTATTTCAGTTATGCTGATGGAAATCTCAATTTACAAGTAACTAACTTTACAAGCCTTTATATTTTTTGTGCAAGTTTTAATTTGTTGTTTAATGATGCTGATCAATTCCACTGGTAATCAATTTTAGAAACTAGAATAAGCGCCTACATTTTTCTTATTTTGTTTTTTAAGTTTATCACATCATGGATTTAATGGCTTTCGATTAAGTTAAAAGCTTTTGAATCTAAAATCAGCAGAGATTGATTCATACTCCGTACAAGGTAGTGAATAAACTTTCTCATTTTAATTCCCTCCTGCTTAAAATTCCAAGTCAACAGATTAAATATTTTAGTATCATAATAGTAGAAGTAGTATGCGCAGAGGGAACCCATAATACGCCCCGAGGGTATGTGAGACCGTAGAGCCGTATTATGGAGGGGTGTCCCGGGTCAAGCACGAGACTAACCCCTCCACGACCGCCAGGTCTACCTCGAAAGGGACTTTCACCAAATAAAGGAATAAGCAACTAAACTAAAATAAACAGCTCCAGCAAACGAAAGTGTTCCTCTCGACGCCGGGACTACCTATGCCGGTGAGGTACCCAACCTCTGAAACCTAGGTTTACTTGTACTATACATTTGATACACATTTTTATACATCCGAAGAGTCGCTAGTGCGTTGCCGGCTTTTATGAGGGAATAGGGATAGGGGATAAAAGAAGTTGGGCCACCGGTAAACTCACTCACTGAGAGATACACAGTCCAACGCCATTTCACGCCAGTTTTCTGTCTGTAAGGCCGTGGTACTATTTGGTCGTTTTATGTCAAACTTAGCCGACAGATCCCGACTTATATGGAACTGACATATTCCGACCAAATGACGTAGGTCCGTCAGCTGGCTCTCTTTCAATTTCCCCCATTATACTTGAGATCGAAAAATGTCTTATTGGAACCTGGGTGCGAACCAAAGATACCACTAGGCCACGGACGCACTGAATAAAGTCGCGTTTATAGCAACATTAAAACATAATAACGAACGAATATATCATATAAGAACGAATATAACATTCTTATGTGATATATATCAATAATATATCACTTAAGAATCTTCCTGAGGTACGTAAGTGATCTTCTATTGTAGGTACCTACTACCATCTACTGCCTATAGCATTAATTTTTTTTTCAAATTTACAAACTCAAAATTTATGCTCGAGTTTGTCAAGACACATCACGAGATTCACAACCACTACCTATATTTCAGTCGTCGCTTTCAATCTGCGGTTTCTTACCTATAACTTGGCGTAGTACTCGAAAATTAATTATCTGTTCAACGATCGATCGGTTGAATTCGTTTCTGCATTCAAATTTCGCAATAACCATTGGTCCTAAAAACATTACGGGTCCTACAAACATTAACAGACTTTTCATTTTGCCTTTCGATCTTATTACTTTTGTAATAAGGTTCAAAATGAGTATCCGGGGACCGTACATGCGGCACGTCACGATACGTATTGCCCGCATGAGTTTTATCACGAGCGTCTTCGCACGGCGCCGCTCGCTGACGAAAATCATGTTCGTTGAAATACTTTGCACATTACGTACAAACATGACACGCGTTTGTGTTCGATTTTTAAATTTTGTCATCAAGCTGCTACTTTTGGTGAACATTTTCGAACAAAATTGAAGATATAAGTAGAAGAAGCGGGTAACTAACATTTTCAAAACTTTTGCGTAAAAGATTTTTGCGTAAATGGACGCTTTAGGAACGGAAAAATGAATTGAAATTAAAATGATATGGGTTGAATGTATAGCTAGATAGAAAAGCTAGATAATGAAATCGCAAAATTACAAGATTTATCAAAATTTTACGGGAAAAATTAGCATTTAGTCGAATGTAGTAAAATGTTATTTATCCGCTTCTTCCACCTTCGTCTTCAATTCTATTAGCAACTTTTTACGCGCGAAATATTACACTCTTATTTACAAAAAAGTGAGAGAGATTTGTTTTTCAAATTGTTAAGTAAACATAAAGCCACGGTAAACTAATAAGACTGATGAACTAGTTGCCTATACAAACATTTGCTATGGTGCTGCGCAATCATCTTTGTCCATACATCATCGGTCATTTATGGAATCTTCGCCGATCTATAGAAATTGGCAAAGATGGTTGAACATCATTAGCAGGACGATTTTACTTTAACAAATTTTTATCTTTACCAATATAATAAAAGCGAAAGAGTGTCTATCTGTCTCTATCACCTCCTACTTCTTCAAGCCTAATACCTCCAGAATGATTTTGCTGACATTTATTATGGAGATTGTTTTAGCCCCGGGAATGGATATGTATTAAAATATTTTTTATTCTAGAAAATGTTTATCTCCGGAACATAAACGAATTTCGGCATAGCTTGTACTGAGCTTTGCTTACATTTATATCAATTTGAATGCTAAAAATTGGATTCTTTTCACAGAAATATAGTTGTTTTAAGTATAATATAATGCTAATTTAACATAACTTGAAACTGTGTTGTGAATAGCATGATATTATCGTATTTATAATGCCGCGCCGTTCCCAAGTAACGAAGCGATGACGAATTTCAGAAGTATGACGTTTTGTCTATGCTATTATTTACTAATAACCATATCCACGGTTTTACTAATAACCGTGAAAAATTAAGTATGGTTATACGTACCTTACTAGCAATTTTCACTTTTGTTATGAAATATTAATCATCAGGTTAGTGACTCATGAGGCGTATATTCTGGCAAATGCCAATAAATTTCCAAACCGTGGTGATTTCCGCGAGCTGCATGTATGGGTACGTTTACATGTCTACGAAGCAAATGGCCTACGCACACTTCCTTTGATTTCTGTCCAAAACCGCTACTACGTCTACAAGCTATCACTTGCAAAAGCTAACTGCTAAGGCAAACAGCCTATTTACACAATTGCATTTTTGAAGGTTTCTCTGAAAATGCTACACTTGTAAGCGTATAGTTTACATGAAGCCAATAAGAAACAAACCACTGACAGCTAGTGTTTGCTGACTATTGTGTCGTTTAAACAGTTTTTAAACAGAGTCAGCACTGCCTCCAAAATATGCAATATTCATAACATCAGAAAAAAAGAAAGTGAAAAAGAAGACCAAAAACCGACTAACGCCCGGGACTACCCGTACGTATTTATGGATGTCGCAGTGCAGCACACGTGTAAGTGCACCATTATGAGTTCTCGGGTCTCGACAGAGCGACGCGACAGATAAGCCTCGCTACGTGAGTCGACCGCGGCCGCGACAACCTTGAACGTTCCTTCCCTCGATATAATAATAAACCACTCAGTCCGGTTTAAACCTCAACGAACGAAGCACGATGTCCGAAACGCGGGTGCCGATTGTGTGATTATTGTGTTTGTGATGTGCATTGTACCATAGGAGTTTCCAATACAACATTAAGGTCTGTTTTATCGTTAATTAAAGGGTACTTTCAAATTTCAATCAAAGCATTAACTGCATTGAAGTTAAAAGTTTCTGCTGATATTGAACTTGACAAAGGCTAAAGGTTGGGATTTCATGTGTCACATACACTATTGATCATAATATGAGTATTGAGAGGAAAGGACAATGCATAATTATATTTTATATTCTCCACAGTCTACTCATGCTTGACAATGTTTTCCTAGTTATGATATCATCGTATGATATAGGTGCGTTCTTGTACAACTGAAATCTTCTTAACGTTTATTATAATCGTACTTACAATTTTTAAAAAATTGTCACTTAAGAAAATTCTATATAAATAACCCTTATTATAATAACTTAATCAGTACCATTTGTTACAAGAGCAAGTCATCGTATCGACTTTCGGATTATATAAAAATATACTTTATGTAAGGACAATCAGGAAGTACACATCAATTGGCACATTATGACGTATATAACACGCCAAAGTAATAAGAGAATTGATGTCTGTGATATGAATGTGATAATATCTACTCATAAAAAGGTACTAGTAGCGAATGTAACACATAGGCTACTTTTTATCTCGAATATCAGAAGTGCAGTGTTCCTCTGGGATTCATTTTTAATTAGTCTATTTTTAGATGCTCGCAATGTGGATACGAGACAGGGCCTTCTTAGAGCCAGTTTCACCGCAAACAGATTTCACAACTTTATATGACAGATGTTGTATAGAGAATCTGTCAAAAAAGTTGCTACTTGTTGATAGCCTAGCAGAAACTTTATCAGTAAAAGGTAAAACAAGCCCTTAAACATTTCGCAAAAACCGGAACTATTTGCGTAAAAGCCTTTAGACAAAGCTGTAATTGTTCGGTAGTTCCAGTTGAGCTACATTCAGTAAAGAACCAGTTTTGTATTGCTCCGGATTTAATCACTATTTAACAATCAGCTTAAGTATCCAGCACACATAATCTAGGTAATATAGACGATGGAACCAATCAAATCGAATCAAAACCAGCATTATTGCTACAAGGGCCTGCTTTAGCACTATCTCATAGAGTGGCAGGCTATTCACAACTCATGTGACATACAGTAATTAATTCTGTTCCACAAGTGACTGATAAACCACCTTAAAGGCACCCACCAGATAAACTTACCGGGACTGGCACTCTCGATCAGACAGGATAAGCATACTTTCATACATAATTACAATTGCGAAGGGTATGTCTGTCTGTCTGTTACCTCTTCTCGACCAAGCTGCTGAACCGATTTTGCTAAAATTTTGTTCGAATATATTTTGGGTCCTGGGAAAGGACATAAGATACTTTTTACCACGGAAAGTGTAAGGTTCCCACGCAATAAACGAATTTTGGTGCAACCGAGTGACAGACGTACATAGTTACATTCAGACATGTAGGTCGACCTTATAAAAGCGTCTTTAAAAACTAATGTGATCATAAGATAGCATAGAAAAGACCAAAATCCATTTCTCCCAGCTACATAATAGTAATATTAAATAGCTCATTACAGCTATAGTATAGTTAAAACCTATATTAAGTATTTGTTGCAGTACCCGCACAATTAAACCGAAAAGTGTACTAAGCTAATTGAACGTCGAAGCTAAGCCTTGGAACAAAGCCATGACCGCGTCACATTAATTAATTACTAATTATTGCTAAATTTTCATATTTTTTTAGTGGAAAATTTGGGCATTCGAATATCATTTTGACATTTTGTCTAATACCAGATAGCCTGGTGAATTTCGTATTACTTCCCTTCTAACAAAATATTTCATCTTCGCACAAAGCCTGGATTTCCCCAAATATTTCAAGGAAAATACAAAATATATACCCGACGTGTAATACTTACACGTAAACGAGATCCATATTACAATGACCTCTAACTCGTCGAGATATTAGATAACAGCAATAAAACGCTAATGAATTAACTATTCAAAGTAATCTACATCTTCGTACGTTGAGATTAATTAACAGTGTTGTACAATTAGATACACACAATACGTTCATTGGGTGAAAACTAAGCTCTCATTTTAAACGCTTCTTGAGAAGATTTTAATACTTAAATAATTAGAATATACAAAATTACATGCTGTAACAAAACCAAGTGATAATACTTGTGGTGTACTTGTATCGTTTATGTAGAGTTCGGTGTAAAGGTATGGTAGTAAAGTAGGTAGGTAGGTGAGAGTAAGTTTTTTAACTCAGGTGCTTTCTCATACAATAAACAAAAAAAGTTTCTCTATACACACCCTAAAATATTATATCGAAGCTTTACAATATACATTTTACATGAAAAATACTATTTTTATCGTGTCAGGTCAATCACAATACATACAATTTTTAAATCAAAGATAACCTACTTAAAAAAACACTTTTAGGTTTTTTATATCATATTTAGGGGGCAAGCAAGCAAACGGGTTACCTGATGGGAAGCAACTGCCGTCGCCCTTAGATACTCCTGACGTCCGAAGAGTCGTAAGTGCGTTGCCGGCCTTTATGAGGGAATAGGAATAGGGAATTAGGGAGGTTGGGCCACCAGTGAACTCACTCACTGAACGAAACACAGCACAACGCCGTTTCACGCCAGAAAACCGTTGAGGAGGCAACAACAAAAACTATATTGCTTGTATAATATTTGTATTGATTTGGCATTATCATACGGTAAATAAAATTTAGATAATGCGTGGGTAATAGTTTTTTTTTTCAATTTAATAAATTGAAACATTAGAAAGAAATGTTTTTTCAAATGGCATTGTGTAGCGTTGATGTCTTTTCTTCGTGCGTTCTTTGCTATTATATTTCCACACGATATGTTGATATAGCTTGACCACAAACGCCGCGCCCAGCTTATACGCAAGGCAAAGTATATGAGCGTTACCATGGTTACCGGCCGCACTACTTTGTCAGTTGGTCGTCAACACTATCGGCAGTAGTATTCTTACTCATCCCCCTGCCTCTTTTCTAGGGCGCGGTAAAGAGGTTGTTATCTATCTATAGCTGATGTTTCGGGTGATAATCATGTTGAATCTTTACACACACTTACGAGATTATTATATGGGTATTTTTACGTTACCCGATACGATATCGGATATCAGCCGATAGCCGATAATTAGACTTAATTTACTTTTATTATTTATTAAGTTATACAAAACAACATTTTTTTAAGTTCTGTGCGTGACGCAAAAGGTAAGAAACATTTTTTAACCATTTTATAGATTGATTTATAAATTATAGACTGGCGTTAAAATTAGTTTACCTCGCGGGAGCCGTACATTTTCCGGGATAAAAAGTACCCTCTGTAAAATATGTTGTAAATTTTCAAACAAAATCTGTTCAGCAGTTCGTACTTAAAGATGTAACCGACAGAAAGACGGATACACTTTCGCATTTGTAATATGAATTTATCGTACAGTGTGAAAAACCTGAGTATTTAATTAGCGAGAGTCCCAGTGAGTATGATAGTGTATCGGATCTGGTTCTCAGCGATTGTTCACGTTGCATCAACCTCTTCCTATTCATTTGTCAATGACCAAAAAAGAGTCGTGATTTACCGAAATGACTTCATCTATTTCGCCTGATGTCAAATTAGATTAACGTTTTTAAGGCGATTGTTTACGTGGGTATTGTGTTTCAACGTTGTTTTTGTCATTTCCAAAGAATAACATAAAAGTTATAGATTATTTCAATCAAAATCGTGTCAATGAAAAATCCGGAATGTGCGATGTGATTTTGATGAAAAATCTTCTAAATTTCGTACAGTATAAAAGCGCCTTCTAGATTGTTTGTCAAAATAACTCGTTGTTTTCAGGAACATAAAAAACTTTTGATTCTGGTAAATTCTTTTACTAGTTCATGCTCGCAACTCCGTTGCGCAAAAATTTGTATATCACGCGGGAACCGTACATTTTTCGGGGATAAAAAGATACATACGATATATGTTGCCCAGACCAACAAACTGCTGCTACTAAACAAAATAGATTTATTCAAATCCGTCCCTGTAGTTCCTGAGATTAGTGCATACAATTTGTCTGATATAAACATCTGTTTGTATGATACAAACAGATAAACAGACAACTTTTTTTGTCAATATGTGTTCTATTACGGTTCCTTAGCACCCCCACAAAGGTGGGCTCAAATTGACAATTTTATAAAATATTAAATGTACAGACACTCCAATTTTACTGTTTTATTATAAGTATAGATGAACCTGAACTCTGAACAATCATTGTAGATGCAAATAAAAATAATCAATACATTTTAAATGTATTGATTATTTTTATTTGGTGGCATTAAATGCTATGCATACACAGCCGCCCGATATTAATAAAGATCGAATAACCATTTCGTGCCTCAGACAAGACCCTTATTCCAAAGATATAAAGCTAATTTTCTCAGAGACTCCGAGACTTGATAAAACCGACTTAACTACAACATATAATTATCCAATTCAAACCACTTATTTTAATATCACTTGTACAACATCCTGGTCCTTTCGGAGAAACCATACATGCGGATGCTGGTTGTCATCTTTTGTAAGGTTTTTTGGGTTTTCTTATTTAGCAACGCGGGAAAACCAAATAACCTTATAAGGTTGGTTTTATGGGTATACCAATAGGTATCGTTATAATAAATGTAATTGTCTTTACGCTAGGCCAGTTTTTCAAGACAGGAGAGCAAGCTAGTGTCAGTGAGCTGTAAAAATAGTATTTTTGGCTTCGTGTAGAGAAAACTTGCTTAATTTTTTGCTAGTATTCTTAATTTGTTGTCAATGAATTAAGAATACTAGCCAGTGTCAGCAAGACAAGACCAAAAGAGAACAATCTTAATTTCCTGGCTTGGAAAACTGGTATCGTGTTTCCCGGACATTAGGGTGCAAAATATATTACGCGACACTGCAAAGTAGTCTGTAGAACTAACGTTTTACAAGTGTCGTGTCGCGTCGTTAGAGTGCGGTTTACCCGTTGCTCGCACTTACTGCGCTATATGTTTCCGCATGCGATTTGAAATGCTTGGTCACTTGCATGCTCCAAAAAAAAATCGCAAACTTTTGTACTATGGTAAAATACTCTCAACTAATTTGTATGGGAAGACACCGCCTGGTCAGTAGGAAACGTCGAAAACTGTGCAAAACGAAACGGAGGTGTCATTTTACATTAGAGGCTGCTGGCGAACTACTGTTTGCTAATTAGCATTCGAATAATTCGACTGGCTCGTATATGTAAAATAGTTGTTTAGGAGGCACGTCACATGCGACCTTCACGAGCCGACGACAAACGATTTGCGTTCAGCCGAGTTCGATCCGCGGAAAATCTAATGAGGCAGTTCTGAATGAAGCTTGTGATAAGATTACGATCTATTTGTCGTATGTTTTAGATCAATAAAAAGTGTTACCAGTTTCTCATAAAACTCGGTTCTAAATGCAAAAAATATACATTCATACTAATATTATAAATGGAAAAGTGTGTTTGTTTGTTCGTTTGTTTGTCCTTTCCTTACGTCGCAACAGAGCAACTTTATGACTGGGGGCTGGAGAAGGACATAGGCCACTTTTTACTAAATTAAACATCTCATTCCATTGGTGTAATAAACTTATTTTAGCGTAATGGAGTAGGCATCATCTAGTTGGCTGTAATTTATAATGTTACATGTATGTGCCTAAATAGTGAAATAAAAAAGCTATTTGCTTGATTCTCAGATTCTTATTAATTGGCCTCAAAATAGATTCATAACTACCGTGGAACATTTAATGTTGAGTTTAACGACAGTCAAATGTGTCCATTCATTCGAATTCGCAGTGAATAAAATGATTACAGGCAAACGATTATGTTCAACTTATATCGTAATAACTGTACTTGTCGAAATCGCAAGGCCTACGTTCTCTTACAATTCAGAACTAATGCATTTTCCGAGATGTGATCGACGCTATAATTTATAGTACAGCTGCCTACATAATGTTTCTAATTTGCCGCTTGATTTAGAAATCATAGCAAGGTTAATGCACTTATAACATTTACTTTAATATTTTTAAATATTTACTATTATTCGGACTAATATTTTAGAGTTTTTTTTTAATGTTATATCAAATATTTTCTTTACTTTGTATACAAAAATCTCTTGATGTCTAATGTGTTAACTATTATATATCTTTATCTTCTTTTTATGGCGCTACGGCTATATAACCATGACCAGTGTCGAGTTATGGCGAAAAATCAATTTTTTTGGTCAAATAATTTTAGCAACGTTATAATATTTCGTCAAGTCTAAAGTCAAGATAAATAGTCAGTGCAGTCAAAGCGTCAAGTCAGTGAACTTAGCTTTACTAAAGACGGTATGGTTACTGGTAGACGCTTTACTGAAATTTATATAATATAATACATACAAAAAGCATGCATGCAAATTATGCATAATAACGAATATGTAATGGTTGATATTCTATCACTATAACGCATTAAAATCCGAAATAAATCAAATTTAGTGAAGAAATACAAAAACACAACATCACTTTTTCACGTCTGGCCAAAACTCCTTAACTATTTATTTCATATTTTTATATAAATTATTTTTCTTTTACTATGGCGGCCTCAGTGAGTTGCCAATGTCAGAGTGTCAGCGTTGACTTTACTCTTTAAATGTAAGTCTGATGAAACAACAAGGTGTATTAGCTAGTTTTGTATTGTTGGAACAGATATGTATAATGGGGGAAATCGAAAGAGAGCCAGTTGACGGATCTACGTCATTTGGTCGGTATATGTAACTTATATATACGAGTCGTTTGTAAGTCGTGATCTGCCTGCTGAGTTGGACATAACCCGGCCAAATTACTTAGATCCACGATATGTATCTCTTTTAACTTCTCTGATTGTACATAAGATTTTGATAAGTGGACTATTTACATAACGAATGATTCAAAATTGATAGGGCGCTGGATATTTATAGGGAGAAGGTAATAGAGAGAAGATTGATTTCTAGGACATGAGAAAAAGATGTGATCCTTTATTTAACTTTTTAAAACTCAGCATATGGCATGACATATAACATATTAAGCACGTAGCTATGGCCCCGAATAGGACTTTTTTGCCAAGAACCATGTCCAACTTATTAGACGTCAATTGGGTTTTTGGCGGGGGTTTCAGAGAGTAATATTTTGAGTTTTGTATTTTTTCTTAAATTTGTGTTATTTTGGTTTTTAATGTGTGAAAATGGTAGAATATCGAATATTAAACATTCGTTGTCATGCACAAGTGTGAACAAGTAATACAACTTCAAGAAATGTGCTATTTTGTGTTCCCCTCCAAAACTCCATCCGAACTTTTAGTAAAGCTTCTACCGCTTTACTAAATCGACTGACTTGACTCTGACTGTTTTGACGTTTTATCTTTACTCTGACTAGACTTTAGACTTCACGAAATGTATGTAACGTTACTAAAAAGTTATTGGAACAAGAAAAATGATTTCCCGCCTTTACTTGACACTGGCCATGGTTACAGCCGAAGCGCCATATAAATAAATAAATAAAAATTAATTAGATGTCAATCAATTGTTTACAACCTCCTACACCTAGGCCAAACACTCGACAATTATAATGGCGGCTCGAAGTATTATAATAATTACAAGTGCAGCTATCGCATCAAATATCTGATTACAGCCTTGGCTTGAATACCGTGTTGTTGTGCTAGCGCTGGCGCTGGCTGTCAGTCGAGAAGGTTGTGCTGCATTCAATGTAAACCTGTTGAAGCTAATGTCAGAGGCAGCCACTCGAAAAATTATCTCTAATACCTTCTATAGACGACAATGCTGAACCGAGCCTTTAGCCAGGCAATAACCGACCTAGAATTCTGAAAACGACAGTTACATATCACGGATTTTGACAGGCATGGCAAAGGCCTTAAAAGCAATGTTATTGGTGTGTAATGAATGATTAGACCGGTTTTTGGACTACAAATATACTGAAGCATCTTTATTCTTGCGTTTAATTACAGTCAACCAGGTTAACATTTAAATGATTTTGTGTCATTTTGACTCCAAGCTCCCAAAAATACTAGTATTTTTTAAATTTTATTGAATGCTTTTTGTATGGCGTATATCTATTAAGACTAAGAGCTGCCTATTGAGATCAAACTGTGCAGTATTAGTTGTCGTGTGTTGCGGGCATTAGTATCAATTACACGATACTTTACCCGCAATGGCGGTCAATATTATTCAAGTACTTACTTTGAAGTCAAGTGTATGAGTATTAGTCAATCGACTATTATAACCAAAATCAGGATAATCTGCTAAACTTCAATCGAACTGAGAATAAATCGTCATTAAACTTTTACAAGTTTTTTTTTGGTATTTGAAGTTATTATAACCGTGCATTTACTATTAAATTTATTAAAAAATAGTTAAGAGCTTATATACATCTGAACTTATACCAGAAATCCAGAATCAATACTGGATGTACCTGCTACTAGAAAAGCTGAATTATAGGCGCCGTATCTATTTCGTCAGACAGTGTCGATTTGACTTTGTTCTATTCATGATCTTTCCGCTGGGTTTTTAGATAACGCGACTAAGTTCCGCTGTTTGCGTTGCAAATTGACTGGGTGCACATCCTAAATACCAAATGCAGATCCGGTAAATGACAACTCATGGTAGCCGTGTCCCAAAACAATCACTACGACTATGACAATGAAAATTGTAGCAAGATTTAAAGATAAGTCTAAGTTTCTGTTAACTTTTTAACAGAAACTAAGACTAACCTTTAAATCTTGCTACAAAGGTAAAATCAGAAAATTAGAAATTTTATGAAACCATAGTCACCTAACTAGCTTGCGGCGAATTTGAAAATCTTGTAAAAGTACCATATTTTGTAAGCCCTCTTAATAACACGATATTCCTCCAAGACGAAAAGCATCCTTTGTTGCTCTTTCCATAGTTTTAACCAAATCTGTGCCAAATGAAGTCAAACAGTTGTTTCATGGAGGCTTTAAGAAAAGGCAAGTAACTCTCGAACGGGAGTTCCAAAAAAAACGATTTAATTAATATGACATTTATTAATATTAAAATTACAATTATTTAAAAATATTTTAAACAGAAGACAAAGTAAAGACTATATTAAGACTAATTAATTCTGAGTACCGACTCTGATCGATATTAGATCTGAAGTGCAGTAACTAACTACCAAAATCGGGTCCCACGGAGTTGGGACCACCTCGATGGTGCGGCGACAGCATTTCCAAATCTTTCGTAACTTTATTAAGAAACTGCCTGTGTGTTCTCTTCTTTATAGTCCGAGGGACCACTTCAATTTTAGTGAAGTAAAAAATTATAGTCCAGGCGATGTTTTGTCTGCAACTGGCTGATGATGATGATCATTGATTATACTGGTGTTGGGTGAATCTTTTGTAAGTCTGGGTTTAATAGGGAGTGAGCATATAACAAGCAAACAAACAAAGTAATAAATAAACACACTTTCTCATTTATAATATAAATAAGGATTCAATAACACAATAAATATAATTAACTTTAACAACTAATAGGTTCAGATGTAGGCAAAAAAACCAAGCATTCCGCAGTTTTCAGAACAAGAAAGATGTTTGTTTATTGAGCTATAAAGCTCCGAATTCGACCTTGTAACCAGTTAGTTGCGAACACAGATGGTGTCCGGCAACCGACAAGGTCAAGTCTAACTCGATCGGAACCGTTATGTAACCACCACACTTTATGTGTTATACTGTTACGTCTTCATACTATAAATTGGAGCCTGCGATTTATATACTCTGTTCCGTTTCAATTTGATGCTAATATAATCATGACTTTAGCAAGATGGGGTGCAGAAGGGCTTATTGGGGAGTTTCACAGATATAATAATATATGGGATTAATATTATGGTAGGCAAATCTGAACTAAGAGAAAGCGTAAAAGGTTATACGGGGTTACGATAAACACATAAAAAATTACATGATTAAATAAAACAGCTCATGTTATTTTTTAATTCTCCATATACCTGATAGGTACATAATAATATACAATTTGTACACAGTGGTTTCGTGATTAATATATGATCAATTTTACAACATAATAGTATTGTTGACAGTGTTACTACCTTCTGGATCTTAAGTGTTGTATTTTTCATCATATTATATTTAGTATGTATTAGAGGTCGCCCTGTGATCGAATATCGACAATAAAATTTATTTAAATCCATAAAAAACTGTAATGTATTCTCAATTCAATCACAGACTTCAATTCGACATAAAAGTCTCGTTACCAGGCCATAAAAAATTATTTTAAAAATATCACAGACTTCAACCATAAAGAAAAGAGTATTTCGCGTATGATTATAGTGTCATGTCAAAATGTTGTAGTTTGCGTGTTGTTGTGTGCATGTGGTTTCATTTATCATAAATATGCAATATTAAATCATATTTTAAAATAATAATGGTATTCCACGCTCGTCCTCCATATCAACTATAATTGGGAGAAATTTCATGCTTATACATCTACGCGTGTTTCGTAAAAATGTTTACAAAGTTTTCCGCCCGCGTTTTAATATATAGATAATCTTTACCAAATCATTTAATTATTATTTCATGTTACAAAATTTACATATTAGGTTTTTTACACTGAAACAACCTAAACACTTCCACATAAGTTTATGTAACACATAACCGTTATGTCGGTCACTTAATTTTATTAACTTTCACTCATTACGATGTTTATGAACGCCTTAATAAGAAAATCCATCGATATTTTTATAGCTAAGGTGATGGATGCCTGCCCAGTACGGTTTTGTTACTATAAACCTTTGTTGTTTTATGTTTACCGAATAAGTCGTCATTAAAGAAAGTTGCACAGCTTGTCTTTATGTTGACACCACGAACATGTAACGCTTAAACTCTTTTATACCCTGCTTTTTTGTTTGTCTGAACGCGCTAATCTCACGAACAAGTGCCCGGAATTGAAAATTCTAGACTAGACTAACCAACACAGGTTAGTCCATCGAGGAAGGCTATTGGCTATATAACATAACGCTACGACGAATAGGAGCCGAGCAGTAATCAAAAAATATTGGAAAAACAGGACAATTAATAAAGTTTCACCCTGACGTAGTCGCGTGTCGACATCTAGTCTGATACAAAGTGCGTCGCATCGTTTCCCGGGACTCAAAGTATCAACAAGGGTTTAAGTGTGGGTTTTTTAATTGTTAAGTACCTAATCGCTTCATTTACTCACGTTTCCAATTCAAATGATTACACTGTTACATCCGGTATGAGATCCGGGTAAAAACCCAGGAGTATAAAAATATACAAAGGATCGATGTATAGAATTTCTTCATTATAGATAAAGACGCTGATGTAATGTATATCACAGGTAATTTTGTATGATTTACTTTATCTTCACATAAATATTATTGTTTAATGCTTAAGCAAAATTAAAAAAAAAACTACATATAATGTTTTATCTTGTAACAAAATATAACAATAATTACAACGCTGACACCTGCAAAGGTTATTAAACACATATACCTATAATAAACCCTACACAATAACCAATAAAGTGCAAGGTAAAATCGCTAAGGTTAACGGAAAGAAATATCGGAATCAAACAATTATTATATAACTTAAAGTAGGTTACCAGAACACTAGTGTGAATACACGCCGACGTAGTGTGTAAAAGTTTTTATTTAAATATGTATATTTTTGTTTAAACTCGTGCGAAAATTTACTCAGCATTTAAAGGTTACCAAACTTGTTTGAAGGCTGCAATAACGGCATTATAAATTAAATTAATATTCATAACAAACAAAAATATTAAATTTGTTAAAGAAAATGCTTTTGTACATAAATAATAATAATCATGATTAACATTATTCGTAATATGATAGAGTAATAAGCTTCATATTTACACTGCTGCCTTATTGCAATATATTTATAGCAGTTGCTATCAGAAATAAATATTATATAGCACAAGCCCTGTTCCGGGCTTTTAAACACTGTAATTTTTAATAACATATCAAAACTTTGTATGAAATAAATAAATTTAAAAAAATCATATGAAGATTGCAGAAGATAAAGTTTATTAGAATTAAAACTACCCAAAAATAACTCGATCAATAACGAAAATCATTGGTTAGGATGTTGTAAAAGGTCTGTAGTGTTATTAAAAAAATTATGTATGCGTTAAAACAAATCTAAAAAACATTTTACAAAATTATTCACACATTTGAATGAAACTTAACTACTTGACCAAATTTTAATTGATACTACTGCTACAAAACGGAAGATGTTGTTGAAGATGAGCTGTGGTTATGATTAATATTATCGGAATTTGATGAACGCTTCGTGTCATTAATCATAGAACATTCTAGGCAGTTGCATCATCAGTCGTAAAGTCAGACGCAAGGTTACTGTCAACACATCCTATCATAACGTCCTTCCGTAACCGAGGCTAATAGACTCACTTCACTACCTAAACAAGGGTCGAAATACTTTGAATGCGGGTAATATCAATAGCAAATAGCAATGAATACGACTTGTGATGAAACCTATGTGACATTCGGGTTGTGTTGGTGTGCGAACGTGTTTATTGCTTTTTAAAGGGCTCAATGAAATGTTGGGACTATAGATACTCGTAAATTAGACCAACTGTTTAATTTACGAATATCTACGGTGACAGTCACCGTAAGCGAGATTATTTCGGCCCAATGAAATGCTACTGTATGACCAACTTTGAGTTTTATTTTGCTCTACGCCACTACAGAGCACCGACGATATGGGCACTAGACCAATGTCGTTAGAGAATAAAACTTGTAGCCTAGATCGTAAAGTGGCATTTACTGGTCCAAAAAAGTCTCGTTAACGGTGACGGTAGTCATTTTTTAAGCGACTAGGATTATAGAAACAGGTGCGTGCTACGCCTATTTAGCACTTCCTTCTTATTGTTTCAGCGGATCTTTACAGTAAACTCAATACAAGGGATCCATTAATCTCCTTAAGTATTATAATTTTTTTCTGTTCCACCCTGTATTTTATATACAATTTAGTATTTTACGTTGAATCTCGTGGCCTGAATATTATCTTCAATCCATCAATCAGAGAATAAGGAGCACTCGCAACAACAAAGCAAAATTCCAAACAAACAGGAGAATTTTCCACTTTACCGTACAGATATTACGAAGATCTAGATTTATCCTCAAGTACTCTAGGAAAGTTGAGTGCTGGCCGTGACTCCGCGCCCTTGCTATCACCGGTACGGCAGGCGAGGCCGTTCCGGTGCCCGCCGGCCTCAGGCCTCAACATCCGGGTGACGTGCCACACATCATATTGTAGCCTGCAATTAGTCTGTACGAGCTATATAGCTTTAGCTTAGCTTGGTCACATTTGGCTATATTAGCCAAATGTGACGTTGTATTTTGAAGTAGGCATGAGGGCCGTGGCATGGCAATAGGGTGGTGGAAAATACTAGCCCAAGTTTAAAAGGTCCCCCATCCCGATCTTAAAAATATTTTATACATTGGTTGTACCCACATTAACGTGACAAGTTTAAGGCCCCTCTCTCATTGTCAAGAATCGAACAGAGTCTAGAAAACTAAGAACCACAATAACCGAATAGCTTGATTGCTTCTATAATGTTACCTGTTTGTAAGCATGATCGTGGAAATTAAATTCTTATCTTCTACCCTTTTAAGGTTAACCTAGCTAATTTTAACGATATAAATATAAAATATTACGCTACACACACAACAATACAAACACTGCAATATATAGTCAAAATATTGCAGTGTTTGTATTGTAGTATGTGTAGCGTTTTATTTATTAACAAAATGAAAAATTAAAGCATATTTTAAAATAATATTGGTATTCCACGCGTCTCTTCCATATTAACTACAACTGGTAGAAATTTCATGCCTTTATATCAATCAACGCATCTTTTTTAAAAAGGAGTACAAAGTTTTCCGCTCGCGTATTAATTTATAAATATTATTATTTATAAATTAATACGCGAGCGTTATTTTTCTTTTTTTTTTACCTTTATCATATGACATTTTCGCGTTACAATGTTTTGACCTTTTACAGCCGAAACGGCTTTACCGATTTCTACCAAATTGTATCTGCATATCCTGAGAACTAGCTTGCATCCATACCCTTAACTTAAGTGAGAAGGGTTGTTCGCCTTTAACAATAACGCCTAATTAACGCCTGGGTACGGACTACGGAACAGATAGTGTTTTATAAGATTACATATTCTTTGTGATATAATTTCTACTGAGGATAGAAAAATCTAGATCCTAATAAACGGAACAAATTAATATTCTTATATTATCAAGGTCCGAATGAATTAAAATGTTGACTTTTATTATATTCTCATTTGATAAATGTTTTGTTAATAATATTTTTATGTAAAACAAATTTATGAACAAGAGTTCTTGAAAATTTCTAAAAAGTTGTTCCGGTGGTAAAAATTCCCAGTAGTCATTTTAATTAA
>JAOTAV010005012.1:0-60637 GCA_026546445.1 Cyclargus thomasi | reverse complement strand
ATACTTTTTAGTTTGTTTTGTACTATTTTAGTTTTTTCCTTTGGAAGTCGGTTTAAATTTTTTGTTAAAAAATAATATTGGAGATACTTACTACTATATATATACTATTTGTATGGAATTTAGCTTCATTAAGTTCATTTAAATGATAAAAGATTTTAGTGAAAAAAAACCGGCCAAGTGCGAGTTGGGTTCCGTACCAGCACAGAGCAAAAATTAGGAGAGCGTATTTCTGAATGTTTGAAATTTATAAAAAATTAAAAACATTCTTTAACTAAAATGTCATTCATGGGATTTCAACTATCGCTTCTTAGCCGATCGGCGCTTTAAACAAGTAACTTAACCGCTAAGCTACGCTGCCCATAAGCAACGCGTAGAATTTATAAATCTGCTATTTATTACCAAAATAACAAAAAAAGTGTTTGTTATACTAGAACTACTCTTAAATATATTTTTCTTTTAGTATTTTTTGTTATAAAGATGACAGAAATACATATTCTGTGAAAGTTTCTACGCTCTAGCTATTACCGTTCTTGAGGTACAGCCTGGAGACAGACGGACGGACAAACGGACAGATAAGCAGACAGACATACAGACGGACAAACATCGAAGTCGAAGTAATAGAGTTTTTTTACCCTTTGGGTACGGAACCCTAGAAATTAATCTTAATTAAACTTAATAAGAGTTTAAAAAATATTATTTTTTTTGTTGTTAAAATAATTCTTTGTTCGTGCACTTTCTTATTTATGCGCGAGAACTGACAGTCTTTTAATGTTCCGGCCGAATATAAATCAGGGGGTATATAAATATGAGAGCCGACCACTGGACTTTAGCGTCTATGGACATAAGTAGATTTTATGTGAAACACATTTTTTATCATTTTGTGTAATGTCATTTTGACGTTGTCATTGTGTATGTCAGTGACGTCAGCGCCATGTCGGCGCCGCGCTGATTGTCCCTGATGGGGCGCTGATTTAGCGGGTCAGATCTGTTGACACCAACATCAATACTGTTGCTGCAACTCTGATTCACTATGTATCTTGGTACATAGGTCCTCCTCCGGCAAACTGACGGAGACATATTAATGGCTATATATTCAAAATTAGAAATAAAACAGGTACAAAGTTTTTTTTGTAATTTTGTAAAAATTTCCAACTTTCACCCCCCATAACTTTCAAATACGATTTTTCAAACATGTTTAAAGTACCTCACAGATTCATATCATTTGAATACAATTTTTTTTAATTCGGAAGCTGTGATGTCATAGACAGACAGAAACACATAAAGCGTCTGTAGCCTAATGGGTTAGACGTTTGGTTCGCACTCGAGAGGGTGCATTTTCAAACCACCGGTGGAGGCGTGTACCAATGAGACATTTTTCGATCTCAAGTACATAATGCGGATGTTTATTGCGTGGGAGAGCCATGCTTCGGAACGAATAGGCCGGTCATAATAACGGTAAATTCCCCAATCCCCTATCCCTATTCCCATTCCCTATTCCTTCGTAGAAGGCCGGCAACGCACTTGCGTTCACACTCTTTGAATGTCACATGTCTCCATGGGCGACAGCAGTTACTTTCCATCAGGTAACCCGTCTGCTCGCTTGCCTCCTAAGTATGATTTATATATAATTGTTTATAGTTAAAAATTTAAGTTAACGTATTGACATTATATTATCGTATATTGACGTTTGACGCGCGTAATAGGGGAAAAAACATACAAAGGACAAATAGTTATACAATGCATGCGAGTTCTAACTTTAAAATATGTTAGGCGTCATGATATTTACGATTTAAAGTATGTTTAAGAAATAGAATGCCACTTCTTGGACAAAAAAATGTAAAGCACAGATCTAACAGTCACGTGTACCAAGATAAAAGGAACATGGTATATAACATTCATTCATTAAGTCGACTGTGCATCGGGGTCGGACCAATTAAACTATATTACATTGTGACGATGGCGGCGCAGGGTTAATTGGTATTGGGCGATCCTCGTGATCCTCGACCAAAGATCAGCTCCCGTGTTGACCACCTTTCCATTTTGGGGTTAAATACCGCCGCCCCGCGCCACGTCAGCTGTCAACATCATGTGACGTTTATATTTTTTAAATTGACAAAAAAATTTAATGATTTACATTTAAGAAAACGTTAGGACAATGTTTTATCATTATGATACATTATTTTAAAAAATAGCCAGATTTGCACGTGTTGCTTATAAAATAATAGGTACTAAGTCCTTACAATTGATAAATTGACTACGTATTTCTTTGATTGTACGCGTAAACTAACATTACAAATAGGGTTCCTTGACATTATCTATATTCTATATCATGATATAAAATCCTTGGACCTGAACTATATGCATTTGGGAATCAACGTACAGCTTGATTCACTAATGGTAGGAACATGACTTTTAGGGGGAGTAATGTCCGTATGACAGAGGTATAAGAAGGTATTTTTCGAAATTCGTCTCGTAAGGGAGTGAAAAGGGGAGTTAAAGTTAGTATGGGAGAACGCGATTCCGTGGATAATATATTTTTATTTTGAGCAATTAACATCATTATTGAAACAATGTTTCTAATCAAATCACTATCTTATAAGTACTATCTCTTTGAATTTAATGCCTTATTAGTCAATATATCACTGAGAGAGCATTATTAATACAAATTACGTATTTAATTTTTTTGTCCTATCTAATTATTGAACAAAAATATAAAAAGTTACAAGTCGTTTCAACCCGCACTAAAAAAATTATAACCTGTCCATTTTGTACTGTTTCTAGCGCTGAAAACTTAAAAAGCAATAGAAGTTGGTAAAGGGCTGGGTCAATAGAAATAGGCTTTAAAACTTAGGTTCTGCACAAAACGTTCAAATAAAATTTACCTAGGTTCCGATAAAGGACAACTATGACGTCACACCTGTTAAGGCTGGTGACGTCACGAGCATCTGTCAGTGAAGGTGGAACATCTGGCGCAATTAGCGCAAGTGATCGCAATTGGTTGCGTCAGCGCGGCCCAACAGGCAACAGCGCCCAGAGCCTCGAGGAATTAGAATTGATAGAGGCGCTCTATTATATAGGTCAGAGTAGGGATAGCAACACTGTTAAGGCTCCTATTCAAAAAAAGTTGACACGCGAGCACCTTCGTGTAGAGGGCGATGAGCTAACTACGGACGTTTATGGGGATGCTACCATCGTCGCTGATCGGCGATTATGTAGCCTGCCTAATGTTAAAGGTTCGATAGACTGTCGTAGCCATGTTTAAAAGTTATGAAAATTTCTCATAACGTACAATTTTCAAAAATTTTAAAATGATAACCAGCTGGAAACGCAGTTGGACGCGACCTACGGACGTGACAGCCCCTAAAGACACGTCCGCGACGCTCGTCTTACAGTTTGCACGACAGTAATCTGCGTTCGTAAGTCGCGTTCGACAGTTTGTTCCAGCGTCAGTCTGCTGCATGAAACATTAATATCAATTTGAAATGCGACACAATGATTAATCATCCGTTGCTTTTGCGAATAAGTACTTCTGGAAGGCTAGTCCCATACCCGTGGTTGGCACAAAATAGAACTTTAACTTGTTGATTTATACAAAAATAAAACATTTGAAATGTCACACTTAAGAATTTTTTCATGAAACCCATTCATTCATTATTTCATTCATTCATTAAAAGACTTTTCTGCTGACGGTCCCAGTCAACACTTCCGTGTCCTAGTCCAAGTGGTTGTAATTTTTAAAGACTTCAATTAAACTGACATCATTAAACATTTAATTACAGATCATATTTCCGATTAAAAGGACGCCATTATGTAACGGTTAGTTGAGCTTCTAATTGTCCGAATTGTGTTAATCTGTAATTGTTACATTATGACTGTTTTTGTGTAGCCGGAATAAAATGCACACACACATTTTGAAATTCGAAGAAGATTGTCTATGATAAATTATATTATGCTATAGAGTGAGTACAATTAAAACCAAATAATTCGGAATCACTTGTCTATGGATGGAGTTGTGCGAAACATCTCTAGCATTTACTCAACGCTTCTCCTTCTTCTTTCACAACTGCATCCCTCCCGTAATTTTTGCCAGTGGTGTAGCAATAAAAAATATTAATGTTTGCTATAATATCTAAATAGGGGTCCGTAATCGCATTACGGCGGTCTGCGTCACTTCACGGGCTATTATTTTTATTTCCAAGGGTCTGTTTCTACCGGAAGGATTATTTTATTGTGATGAAACTCGTTCGAACGTCTTGCGAAATGCGAGTAATTATTTAAGATTATGTTAATATGACATTATGAAATTGAAGTTAATCTGTCTCTGGTGTGATTGTAACGGCTACGTCTGACAATCAGTAATGTAACAATGGGTACGTTACGTCTTGAAACCAAGCGTACTGAAAGGCCATTTGTCCACCGCCGCCGTCAACTGAGAACGAGATCATTTGGAACGATAAAATAGCAGTTTTTATTACCTAGATCATAGATTTTGTTTTATAGTATCATTGGTCTATTCCCATGACGTCATATTCTGCAGTAGTGTATAGCAAAATGAAACCTGTAGCGTACGTCATAAAGTCAAATTTCATCGAACTAAAATAATCTCGTCCTCGGTTGACGGCCGACGATGCACAAACGGCTCAAGCCGTCTAAAATCGACAATATACTCTTGATACCTTCCAAAGTATAAGCGAGGTCATTATAATACGTCACATTTGTCGTACAAGTAGCAAATCAGTACAATATATTTTTTAATGATATTTGGGGGGCAAGCGAGCAGATGGGCTACCTGATGAAAGCAACTGCCGTCGCCCATGGACACTCGTGACATTCGAAGAGTCGTGTTGCCGGCCTTTATGAGGGAATGGGAACAGGGATAGGGGGATTAGGGAAGTTGGGTCACCGGTAAACTCACTGACTGAACGAAACACAGCACAATGCCGTTTCACGCCAGTTTTCTACCCTAGTTACATTACATAGGCACTATACCAGTTTTTATGTCGGACCCAAGACAATTTTAGTTGTCAGCTCATCTTCGTTGCTAATGATATAAGTAATTGTCAGTTAGGCCGTTATTGTGGACGCGTGCGACATGTAATTCACATGTATGTGTGTCAGCACAATTATTTCACATAAACACGATAATTGTCTCCCGATCAATTTATTATTCTATTAAACGAACACTTGCCATCAAGTGATTTATTGACTGTTTTTGTGATAATTGGCTGGTGTAAAGTTTGACATTTTCTGTTTATGAATTTATATTGGCTTATGTTATGACGTAACAGAAAACATTCAAAAGGATTTTTTTTGTGTTCTTTTTCTAAATTCTTTGAGAGCTTCTCAATTATACTTCAAAATTAAGAGGCAGTTTAAGCTATCGTTTGTTTATTATCTTTTAAGTGACGGTTTTAATATCGATGTACTGAACCCCACAATAGTATTTCATCTTTACGGGTTCAATCACACAGAAGCTCAAAAACAAGTGAAATTATTTAATGTAGCGAAAATCGTTGAATATCTTCACCTGCCATTACATTCACAAAAAATTCCTGTTTTTTAAACAGTTGCGTTAGGGTTAATGTTTCCAATCACAAAGTTTATTTCGGACTCAACCTGAAGGGAAATGTAAATAGCAAAAAAATTAGGTATTTCATTAAAATCTTTGTTAAAACAAAGAATAAATAATACTGGTTAAAACTTGATTTAAGAGCACCGGGTGTATTATTAAATAATATGTACCAGAAATAAGTGATAATACTTTAAGGTTTGTACATGTACATGTACCCTTTAATCACTGTGAAAGTATGAGTGTCGCTTTCACGGCAAACTTTTTTTTTATTTAAAGATACAAGTCTTATCGCTTACTTTTATCACACCCTGTATAGTTAAAATGATGTTGGTTAACCTCCCTTATAATCTCACGATGTACACAAACAATTTCGCTAACAAACATTTCTGTTTCTTTACAGACGCGTGTGGTCTCTCCGACGTGGCGCACATAGAGAGCCTACAAGAGAAGTCCCAATGCGCTTTAGAAGAGTACTGTCGAACCCAGTACCCCAACCAGCCGACGAGGTTTGGCAAGCTGCTCCTCCGACTACCCTCGCTCCGAACAGTCAGTTCCCAAGTCATAGAACAGCTGTTCTTCGTGAGACTAGTGGGGAAAACGCCCATAGAGACCCTGATCAGGGACATGTTACTATCCGGAAGCTCCTTCTCCTGGCCTTACATGGCGACCATGTGACATACGATGTGGAGGCAGCTGGCCGCGTGATCAGCGCCCTACCTCCCCTACCTCATGTACAGGGAGGAGGAGGCTGTGACGTCATCCACGGAGGTCCAAGAGGAGTTCGGAAGGGAGTTCGACCCGTCCGCCTTCTTCCCGAAGACCTGCGGACAGGACAGAGAGTGCGAGAAGGACCGCGAATGTGACAAATGAACTGTAGTGTTTTTGTTCCTCTGTAATATAGTAGTAGATAATTTAATTGTAAATAAAGATTTATTGTAATATATTTAATGTGATAACGAAAGAGGCATGTTTTCTACTCTCTGACAATATATTCTTCTTGTCGTTTTGGATTTGTGGTGTCGCTTTTTGTGATCGTTTTGCCATTGTAGCGGACTTTAGTTACTAGCAGCCCTTTACCCTATAAATTACTTGCCCTAAACTTCGCCGCCCTATCTCAGGCCCTTCGCAGATAACGTTTACTGTATATTAAACACCAAATCTATACCGAATGCCACTAAGCATACAAAATGGTTTGTAAACAACCTTAGATATTAGGAGAACAGTTATGTAAGAAACGGACAAATACTTACTTATTTGGGCAGAGTTTTATGCATTTTTAAGATCTTGAGAAATAAGAAAGCAATAATAATAATCACATCAATAATAATGTAATAAATAATTTTCAAAATGGCGGACCTACAAATTCAAAATGAACGAACAAAAGCAATTTTGGATTAAAACGCAATAATATTAAAAGTGCAATGTTGATGTTAGATATTCTAATTGTATAAAGTTTTTGAAGATTTTTATAAGTTTTATAAAATTATATTCAAAGAGCATTTGTAAATATCAATAAAACTGGCGTTACTTAATGGTTTGAAACAAATTTTGTTCAAATAAAAAATAAAACCTCGTTCAGAATTATTTTGTATCAAAGCTGAATGTTTAATTAGTTATAATAAAAATTACGAGTTCTTGAATAAACTTTTAATTTTAGATTTACATTTTGTAAATATTTATAACTAGACGCCAGATTTTATTTAAAGAACAAAATAAATGTATTTATTTCTTGCATACATTGCATCCTTTGTACACTTTTATTTAAACTTTTTTTATACTTTATTTAATCAAATAGCTGGTGCTTTATTTCTATGTTCGAAGTTTCGGTAATTCCTAAAGCATTTATTAATTAATCAAAAACTTAATTTTGTATAAAGTAGCCGTTTTTATTGTTCAGTGTGTTTTGTTTTTGGAACAAATTTTTTGGGTATTTTTTTTCTTACATTATTTTACACACTTTTTTACGGTTGATATAATATTTGTAAAAATCCTGCCAAATCTGAATTCGCAATAATTGTACAATTGTGTACGTAGAGTGTGAGTCTTGAGGGGTTGTATGAGAGAGTTACATGACAAATAAAATGATGTCTTTCTGAACCTTGTTGTTTTATTCTGATTTCTGACTATTTAGTTAGTTATTAATTTTATGGCTCCGCTTCATAACCGGCAAATATGGACGATGACACGCGAGCACGATTGTATGGAGACTAGAGAGCATACTCCCCTCTGTCCGACAATATTCATTAATACCAGTGACTCCCAAAGTGGTCTGTACCGACCCCTAGGGGTCTATGATAGCCTACGTCATAGAAAAATTTTAGGGTTCCATAAAATGAAAAATAAATGTATAAGTTAACGTGAGTGTTACTCTAAGTTTTTAACACTAAACTTCAATACTGTTAGATATATACAGGAAATAAATATTAGGTGAGTAGGGAGTCTACCCGACACGGAAAAACATGACAAAGGGTCTACGACACAAAAAAGTTTGAAGAACTCTGATCTACACCTTTGATCGGTGAGTCGACTAAGCACTATCGTCGATTGTGTAGCGTTTGCTAGATGATCGTGCGAACAACGAACATCAACGATTATGTAGAGGCTGCAGTAGAAAAATAGTGTTGATTGAATGCCGAAAAAAATAAGGCTTGAACGTATATTTTTTAAAAATGTACACTCATGTTCAACATATTATGAGGTTTACAACATATTATATAGGTTTTTTGATTGAAGTAACATATCTTTGTTACGTTGGTCGCGCGTCTATGTATCCAGTCTGAAGTGAACCTTATTCTCTGTTTTAAGGCCAGCCAGAAAGGCCAGCGACTTTCATCATTTTATAACTTGAGCTGAATGTCCAAAATCAGAAAACCCGGCTGCAGGAACTGTTGCCATTCGATTTTGGCGCCAAAAATTGGCACCATTTTGTTTTGTTTTATATTTTGATATATCTAGTGTCACTTCCACAATCAATACGAATCTAACGACACCTCTCAAGCCAAAATCCATCAAGCCGTTTAGGCTACAGAGCGTGCCAAACAATTATACAAACGTTTCTTCTACAGTTATCGCTAAGTAAAGGAGATACAAATTGAAGTTTCTGCTGAATACCCTTTGAAGTAACCGGACCGAAACTCCATAGACCACAGTGGCTGCTGGTTCTCAGCTTTATTATGCGTTCGCTCAAGATAGGCGTGAGCGGTCATTAACCCTCTGCCAAAAAAATGCATTTCTATACAAAAAGATAATAATAGGATTCGAGGATCTTTTGATCTTATGCGACTTTTTAATCTTTCTATAAGTCTCAACTTTGTATAAAGTGCTGGTCAAATCACAAACCAGAGGTTGACGATGCCTATGTCAACCCTTCCATAAGTCAGGGGTAATCAACAGGTGGTTAATTAATACGGATATATCACGGCTTCCCACGCGAGCCCACCGCGGGACCGCACCACAAATCAGATCGCGTGCACCTGCAACACGGGATAACACGCGACGCATTCCCACGCGCCGCAACGTGTTCACACGCAGCACTAATTATATCACTAGATATCATGTCGTCAATTAGTCTTTCGGCTAGTCTTTTTATTATATAGCGCCGCTTACCTTAAGGTAACTTATTGCTGTTAAGTCCGAGTAGCTAGAAGCCCAGTCTGAGCTTTAGACAACAGGATATAACTTTTAGATAGGTAATTAAGACAATTTTTATTTTTCTGTTAAAATAAGATATAATATTGTTAGTGTTCATATTTTTGGTAAAATATGGACACGTGCGAGTTTCCTACGTCGGTTTTTTTCGCCGAGTTAGTTGTTTAACCGGTAGTAGGCACCAAAGATACGACGTTCGGTTTTTTAAAATTACTCTGAATAAAATATTTTTGAGATATTTTCAAAAATCCTTGTTACAGGTTGCTTCATAATAAAAGTCATCGCTCAATACTTTTTTCAAGTGCTGACTGTTGTCTCAATATGTTCCTTTATCACAAAAGGTTAAAATGTAAAAATATTCGTTTTTTTATGGCCTAAAACTGATTTTGTCTTTTAATGCAGAAATAACACTCAATTGTGTAACACTGAGTGGTAAAACAACCTTATTTACCGCACAGCTGTTTGTCGGTCATTAAAAAAACAGTGATTCAAAAATTACACCAAATCCGATACAGTGACTTCCGTGGTGACTCCCGTAATTGTGACATAATGAGGTGTCCCGAGCAGGTGACCGGGAAATCGCAGGACGGGAACGCACGGGAAATCACGGTACGTCACGCTCTGTGACCGTCCAAAGGTTTGGCACACCTGGTGATCTTCGACCTTCGTGATGGGGTGAGTGAAGCACAGCACAGTTGTGCTGTTGTTTACTAGCTTTTAACTATTTAAATGTATTTTTACTGCATCTCCACCCACGTAAAATATAAAGTGGAACAGAACTAAGTTATATTTTAGGGTTAGTATTTGTCCCCTATATAGAGTTCGCTGTAAAAGTAGCATGTGTCGAAAGCGTTAAAATATTTTCTGGTTGGTTTAGGCAAGCACCTCAGTGTTATGAATAAACCTAAATCCTCTTCGTATTTTGGAAACGTTATTTAATCGCCACAACTACTAGAAGATAAAGATATAGTGATCTTTACATATCTCATCAACTCACGATAAATTCTGTATAGAACACTGCAGGATTGTTAAAATAAGTCAGCACTGAAACAGCTAGAGCGTTGTAGTTTTCGATCTAAAGAAAATATGAACAAGATGCACACATCCATTCAAAATTAAATAAAATAATGTCACCAAGACACTCTGACACAAAACTTAAATAAAATTCAAGTGTATTGAAAAATCAAACTTAACTTAATGAGTTAAAGCTCGCAATCGGACAAAAGTTAAAATCTCGGTCTTGGAGTGACGAGGAGCTGAATAGCGCTTAAGCGCGGTTTTGCCGGTGCCACTTTTTAGACGGCATAACTATGAATGTTTATAATATTTTATCAAAGGCTGTAAACACACAAGCAGTAATAATAATCAAAGTGAGCTAAGCTACATAAAGTTACGGCCCTCATCGACTTACTCACCGTAAAAACTGTAACGGTTTCTAATAATCCCAAAGTTTAATTTCATGATTATGAAAAAAATTAGGGCCGAAAATAGTCGGAGCGCTATACCGCCGTCCTCAAGCTTAAATCCCTTTAGCCAATATCTGGTAGATTTTGACATTTTGAAACCATTATAATCAGAATTAAAGGTCTATTGACGTGTATTACAAAAATGTTTCTATCTTTTATAGTCATCGAGTTATTAAAATTGATATTGCCGTTATGAAGTAGCTAACCCTTAGAAAAATTGCCGCGTTTTTTGTTCGTAGCTCAAAAAGTATTTTTTCGGCAGTTTAGCCTGAAGACGGCAGCAATAACAGCCTATACAACCAATACACTCTAAGCGCCACAAGCTAATGCTATGGATATATACGAGTACATCGACTTACGACGTAGACTCTACGTAAAGCTTCAGGATTATAAAAAAAGTCAACGCTGAAATAAACTCTAAGAAACCAACAGCGAAACCAATGCGTCTAGCTATAACTTGACACAGAGCGTCCGTGGCCTAGTGGGTAAGACATTTAGCTCGCACTCGAGAGGGTGCAGGTTCAAACCTCGGTGGGGGCGTATACCAATGAGACATTTTCCGATCTCAAAAACATAATACGGATACTCATTGGCGTGGGAGAGCCATGCTTCGGCACGAATCGGCCGGCTCGACCGGAGTGATACCACGGCCTCAGAAAGCTGGTGTGAAGCGGCGTTGTGTTGTATTTCTGTCTAGTGACTGAGTTAACCGGTGACCCAACTTCCCTGATCCTGGTATCCCTATTCCCATTCCCTATTGCCTCATAGACAATCGGCAATGTCATGAGTGTCCATGGGCGACGGCAGTTGCTTTCCATCAGGTTACCCATCTACTCGCTTGCCCCCTAAATATCATTAAAAAACTTAACATAGTCTAAGTGCATATAACTATGAGTTATAGTCTAAGCGCTAAAAGTCTAAGCTCTTTACATAGCTCATCGACTCAGGATGAAGGCAGTACATAAGGCTTCAGGGGTTTCAGGTGGGCGGGGTCGGGGTCGCCCAATGGGGTCACAGGTCACGACCCCGCGACCCCGCGCACGCCCCATCGATCGCGCTATGTACTGCTAGGTGGAGGCTTCGGAAGGCAGCTATATTTGGACGATTTAGCTAGTGTAGTATCTATTAACGACCTCTGTTGCGCAGTGGTTGAGTGCGTTGGTTACTCACGCCGGGGGTCGCGGGTTCGAATCCCGCTGAAGCAACACTAAACTGCATACCTCACGGTGCCCGAGATCTTTCCAAGGAATGCAAAATCGTGGAAATCCGTTCGTGCTTTCTGGAGTTGTATCGTCAGGAAGGAAAACCCGACTTATTTTTATATAATAGCATAATAGATAAGTATTAAATATATTATCTCCCTTATCAAACACTAATCCTTCAGGTTCAGTTCGGGGTCAGACTGACGTGATGTGAAATATGATTTTTTTTAAACAAAAAATTCAATGGAAAAAAATAATAAAAATAAACTTCTATAAACTGAAAAGTATAAAATAATATTAGTTTCTAAATTTTCAGAATTTGGCTAAACCTCAACTATTTCAAAAAGCAATCTTCATTATTTAGAAATCGGTACCACATCCATTTTTTTAATCATGAGCTAATCTGAAATCTTTGGGAGCACCAACGAAATACCCCCAGCCGAACATATAACCTCCTCGTTTTGTCGATTGGTCAAAAATCTGACTCTAAGTGTGAGTATTTTCTAAAAACACTTTCGGTACCACGAATGATGTAACTCTGTCTGATTGATATGAAAGCACGCGGAGAATGTAGTCACAAACATTCTCACCGTCGTATTTGAATAAAACAAAATAAATGTTAATTGTTACAATATAAAAGTTTTTATATAAGCATTGTGTTTGTAGATGTGGCGATAAGACGGACAGACGGACAGAGGCACAGACGGTATCTAGTCGTACACCTCGGCGCAGGGAAAACCGTGGACGGTGACTTGTTTTTATTCCGAAATCAAAAAAGATAAAAATAATGTAATGATAAATCTTCAAGGATTTTATGTTCCTGATATAGAGCTTACTGTGAAAGTAGCGGCGCTGAAAGCGAAAAAAAATTGTTATGACTTGTATGGGCAAACTCATGTCGCTCGGGCGCCTGGCCATATAAATCACAAAATTTTTTTTCACTCTCAGCGCCGCTTTTACAGTGAACTCTACATCAGGAACGCATAAAATCCTTAAAGTTTTATGACTTACTTTTGTTACAGCCAGTTTATTATCTGTAATAATTTAAACCCAAAAACCTAATACTTCGATACTAGTAAAAGAGCTAAATTTATTTGCAGTGAAGAGTTTTTAACAAGCTTTTATATAACTTTCTTCGTATATTACACACATTTTTGCGGTTTGTTGTATCAATAATCGATTACTTTTTATCTTCTTGAATGACATTAGGGGCCAAACGAGCCAACGTTTCACCTGATGGAAAGCACCTTCCGACGTCCTATTGATACTTGTAACATTAAATGCGAAGTTTTCCGACCTCTATAACCCACTGTCAGTACTTTTTTACGTACACTATACAAGAAAACCGGCCAAGAACGAGTTGGACTCGCGCACGAAGGGTTCCGTACCAGTACCGAGCAAAAAATTGGGAAAACGCATTTCTGAGAGTTTTAAATTTTGAAAAAAAAATTTTAAAAAAAAGAACATAAAAATGTGGGAATGATGGGATTCGGGCCTCTTCGTATTTAAGTAGATCCCTAGCCACTTCGCCACGCCACTGATCATCATTATAAAAAGAACGAAAATGCAGAAAACATATTTGTTAATACAACAAATATGTTTTCTGCATTTACGTTCCTTTAAATATTAAATTTATTTTGTTTTTAGTATTTGTTGTTATAGCGGCAACAGAAATACATACTCTGTGAAAATTTCAACTCTCTAGCTATTACCGTTCTAGAGATCATCTTACATCAGCCTAGAGACATACTAACAGACAGACAGACGGACATCAAAGTCACAGTAATAGGGTCCCGTTTTTACCCTTTGGGTACGGAAACCTAAAAGCTATATGAGCTCAAGACGTTTATCAATATCTTAAACCATCAACTAACAAGTTATCAAAAAAAAATTAAGGAAGCATCTCCACCCCGCCCCTGTTCCACGCGAGACTAATCGCGCGGGTGGTCGCGCCTGATTGTGATTGACAGTCGCACGTCATACCACATCCATCATGACCGACACTATCACACGCCACCACGTAATATACAACACGCGTCACCCACCACGGGAACTACAAGGCGAGAAACAAAACCAGCAATGGTTGTGACGTTGTTGCTTAAAATCACATAAAATATGACCAACCCTATGACACACCACGTAATGTACAACACGCGCTACATACCACGGGAACTACAAGTGAGGGAACAGAACCAGCAATGCACGTTAGTGTTTCTTATACATCATGACCAATACTATCTAAAGCAACGACGCGTTATACAATACGTATCACCCATCACGTGTATTCAATACATGATAACGAAACCGGCAGTGGTCAAGGTATAGTTGATTGTCTGCAGTGTTATGGTATGATAGTTCTTGGTAAAGGGGTTAACAAGAGTCTATTCGGTTATTGATGGCACCGTTAAATGTTTAATCTGGCCACCTTAATAAGTTTTATTTCATGGATGTTAGGTGACCTTTCTTACAAATTACCACCTGCGAGTAGTAGACGCTCAATATAGAGGGTGTAAAAAAATATAAAAATAATATATAATAGTGATAATAATATTTTAAGGCTTGTACCTGTCCCTTATAAGGCAGTATTGTATTTATTATTTATTAAGTATTATAAATGATTTTGAATGAATTTTTATTATTTATTGTATTTATATCCTATTTTTTTTTTGTATTTTTGAAGCAAATTGTTCCATATCTCTTTTTAATATCTTAATGTTGCAAGAAGCAAAAAAATGTGATATGTATGAGTAAGTACTCCAGCGACATGAACGCTGCTAGTTTCCTGTTTAGGAAACTCTTACATACTTTAAAGCATCATTAAATTGTTACACCCTGTTATCTATAATTAGCTCAATACTTTACACTAACTGCCAAAATTGCAGTAATGATTGTCAAAGTGTTAACTCTTATTCTGAAATGGCTAGGGCGTTTTTGCTGAAAAGTACGCAGTAACCTGTTATAATTAGTACCACAATCAGCGTGGAGCGGTCATCCAGTCAGTCATTACTTTAGACAAACCGACAAACACCCACAAATGTTTATCAATAAAAAGCCAGAATCGCCGCTTTATCTGGGTGCGGTGACTGGTGACATCCCCAACACACACCCTAATGAAATTTACTAGGGTCGGACTCACGGGGGGTGAGGATGTGAGGATGTATCTTAAGATTTTTCAAGTAAAAAAAAACAACTAAAGATTTAGCAGGCTTGGACACACAAGGGATGAGGATGTGAGGATACATCTGAAGATTTTTCACGGTTCCAGAGCGATTTCAAAGAGTTAAAAAAAAAATAACATTAAAAAAAGGAACTAAAGATTTACTGGGGCTGGACACACAGGGGATGAGAGTATACATCTGAAGATTTTCCAAATTTTTCTAGCGCTCATTGCAAAAATATACAAATGTCAAAGATTTCTGAAAGTTTCTGTTGCTTTATTAAGTTGTTTTATCAGTGTTTATATCGACAAATTAATACATTTCCACGCGAGCAAAGCCACGGATGAATTCCAGTGTATTATGAGAATAGATGTGTGTCTCGAAAGAAGAAGATCTTAGAAAACTCATGGTTATATCCGTATTTTTAGCAGAAAAGAGGGGAAACGTAATAAATTACCGACTTCCAAAAACGAGGAGGTTATATGTTCGGTTGTGAATATATATTTTTTTAATACTTAATAATAAACATTGGTATCATGACATCTATCTTACCAAAAATGCTACACGTACATTGAAAACATACAAAACTACACCCGGCAATCTAATTTCTTTACTATAACTTGACCATTACCTCTGTGCCGCGCCCTAGGAACGTGGGAGGGTACGGGTAAGGATACTACCGTTGGCGGCGTTGACGGCTAACTGACAGAGTAGCACGGCTGGTAACCATGGTAACCCTCCCCCGCCGCGACGCGCTCTCATACCCAAGGCGCGGTATAGCTCTTATAGTCAAGCTATAATAAATAACTAAAGGCCGCCCTGTGGTCGAAATTCGGCCATAAATTATTTCTCAATTCAATCACAGACTTCAGTTTGGCATAAAGGTCTCGTTACCAGGGCATAAAATTGAAAAAAGACAGACCTCAACCATAAAAAAGACAGTATTTAGTGTATGATTATCGTGTCATGTCAAAATATTGTAGTGTGCGTAGCGTTTAATTTATTTTAAAAATATACAAGATAAAAGCATATTTTAAAATAATATTGGTTTTCCACGCTCTTTCTTCATATCAACTATAACTGGGAAAAAATACATGCTTCTACATTTACGCGTCTTTCGTAAAAAAGGGTACAAAGTTTCTGCTCGCGTATTAATATATAGATAAATAAAATAATAATAAAAACAATTTCTTTCGGAGTTAAATGTTTTGCAGAATGTCTACATGTTGGCCTACCACCGCTTCAGGAACTAGCTGTGCTAGAAGAACCGGCGTAAGAAACTCGCACTTATCTTAAGACCAACCTCATATGTCTCGGCCGGAGGTGTAAAACAAAAGCGCGTCTCTCCCTAGCTTTTTACCGTCACTTATCGTCGGCGTAATTTCGCCGACAGCGGGGTCGGCCACTTAGCCGAAGTGACCGACAAAATATACGGCCACAGGGAGTTTTTTATGGAATCCGAGACGGAAGGTAATTGGAGTGGCTTATAGTGTGTCATTGTGGATGTGACAGTCCGAGAAAAATAGGATTTCACCAAAATAGTGTGTGTAACTTGGACTCCGCGAAGGCATTTAGAAGTAGGTACAGGATGTAACAAAACAAAATTATCATTACTCTAAGGGCCTTCCCCGCTTACTGTTAAAGTTTCTGTTAAGCTATCCACAACTTTTTTGGCAGATTCTCCATACAAAATCTGTCAAATAAAGTTGAATCTTCCAAATAAATAAACTATCTGTAAGCGTTGAAAGCGGTGGTTTTTTTTTAAATTTTTATAAAATTTGACAATACAAATCACAAAACGGTTATATTTCTTCTTTGTAAACAAAGTTGTTTTTAGGGGGCAAGCTAGCAGACAGGGTATAAGATGGAAAGCAAGTGCCGTCGTTCATGGACACTCGTGACATCCGAAGGGTCGCAAGTGCGTTGCCGGCCTTTATGAGGGAATGGGAATAAGGACAGGGGGATTAGGAAAGTTGGGCCACCGGTAAACTCACTCACTGAGCGAAACACAGCACAACGCCGTTTCACGCCAGTTTTCTGTGAGGCCATGGTATTACTCAATGGTTGGGTTAGGTTATCTAACACTAAACTTAATGTTGATACAATTTCTCTACTCCATATATACAAATAAATAAAATTAAAGTGTCTGTAACATTAAAATTTTAGACACCATGTTGGTGATCTGATGAAGCAATCCTTAGTAAATCGATGGGACTCCTTGAAATTTGTATGAAAAGTATACAGTTTGTATGAAAACTATATGTATACAGTTTGTATGAAAACTATATGTATACAGTTTGTATGAAAACTATATGTATACAGTTTGTATCATACAAATAAATAAAATTGAAGTGTACTACTACTTACTTAAAGCACACTCAATACGATTTTCGAATTCCACGCGAGCGAAGCCGGAAGCAAAAGCTATTTCCAAATAAACACCTTAATATTTTATGAGCCTGCAACTTACAAGCCAAATAGCTTATAATGCAGCGTCAAAGTATCATTTTAAAATCGATGCCAACTGTTAAAAATATGCTAATGAAGTCACGAGAAAGAAAAATTCCGAAACAAAGTGGCCGAAAAAACGCGGGAAAAGTCAGCGAATCTTAAATCCGAATTGAGGCAATTTACATAGTCATAAATACCAACCCCCCGACACCTTCGGGAAACCCACGGGCCTTTTTTACCCCCGGAGATAAGACGTGTCAGCGTGACAGATGTCCCGTGTCGACGTGAAACAAGCAAATAGGAGTGACTATTTTACATTTCGACGTGACATTCGGTAGAATTTTTTTTAGATTAACTTTGAATTGTCTTGACACCATCACTTTGAGCATATACCAATTACTTTGAGAATGCTCTAATACTTTTAATTAGTTTCTGGTGTATATTATAAGAATTCATTTAGAATTAGACGTCTATGACGACAATTTGTTTATCGAGCGGGAACCGTATATTTTGCCAAAATAAAAAGTTGTCTTGGATATAGGATAAAACCCCGGGACTCAGTATCAGATTTAACAGGGAGATTGAGGTATCATCTGACTCTTCACTCTCTATACAAAATTTCAGCATAATCAGTTTAGCGCTTTTAGCGTAAAAAGGTAATAGACCGACACTTTTCATCTATAATATTAACGAGGACGTCTAGCCGAGAAAACATTTCGGTCGATTTGAAATTTTAAGGGATTCTTAGGGCAATTACAAACGATCTTTTGTATAGTCCAGTATTCCATTTACATGTTTATTTTCGGGACTACAATACACATGATAAATGATAACGCGACAGCGGCGGCGCGGTCCGAGAGACCCGTAACTCGCAAGAAAACAAACAAGGAACAAAACGTCGCCGCTAATGATACGTCTAATGGTGCAGAATCGTCACCATTACCTTAATGGTATTAACGGACAAAACGACCTGTTTGCAGGACCCGCAGTTGGGCAAATAGCCCAAAACGTCCACATATCATCAATTATACTCACAAATCGGCAACTATAATTAATTGTGAAATTTGCGTGGGAATGTACGTTGGGGTTTTATAGACCCATTACCGTAAAAGTGTTAGCTATATGTCAGTTGCGATCCGAAGGTTAATGATAGGTATATGTCACATATAAAGAAGCCTACTAAGTTTTCTCGTATAGGAATTCCATGGTAATTTATAAAGTGCCTCAGGGCTAGTGTAAATAATGTAAGTGGTCGAACATAGCGAAAGGCATATAAAACTGCATCTCTGTCAGTAAACGTGTCCAACTTTATGTTCGTGTTTTATTAGACATAAAATATTATGTTTAATTTATGTCAAGTGGATACTTCCTACTAGAACCTGAGTAAATGTAACTTTGCAAATTATACTACAACAAGTCTAAGGGCCTGTTTCATCGCTTACAGATAGTCTAATCGTTTGACAGATACTAAAAAAGTTGGGGATAGCCTACCAGAAACTTTAACAGTAAGTGGTGAAACAGGCCTTAAAATTGTATTTAAATTCGAAGTTCTTCTCAGAAAATCAATATTTTAGACGATAAATACTAAATTCAGTTTAAAAAAACTTTTAATTCCTAATTTTGCGACTGACTCTTCTAATTTTGCGAGTGGCTATGGTTGTTGAATTCCATCTGGTAACCCATTTGCTCATTTTATTAAAAAAAAAATTAAAATGTAAAAGCGCGTAAAACGTATTCTAGCTTCTAGGATCCTCGAGCTAGCCCCTAGTTGATAATTTTACTATTCCTATCGCAAAGCACATGTGCAGAGTGCCACAAAGTGTCACAAAGTATCGCAAAGTGGGGAAAGATTAAAATGGCAAAGGCCCTTCATACTTACGCGAAATGACGAAAGTTGTCATCAAATACGCATCCTCCGAGGGCGGGAATCAGTTTTAAAAGCCATTAGGGCGGGCGGGGTAGGGCAGGGGCGGGGGGAGGCAAGGGGGGTGTAATTAGACTCCGTTAATATTTAACAAGTGAGAGATTAGCGCCGCAGCTGTGACACACCTTATGGCTTAAAAAAGACTCCAAAAATAATGTCACAAATGCGTATTTAATATCGCATAAATATTAGTACCTACTAAAGTCAGAAATTCCAGGTGTGTGCTGCTTTTTTAATACCGGACAGACAGACAGAAGAAAATAATAGCGGCAACGCTATTATTTTCTTCTTGACAAAAACTTATTTTGATCAGTTCCAAACAGTTACATGGTCTTACGATATAAGTACTTATATCGTATAGAAGACCATTTAACAGCTGTCCCGTGCCCACTTCACTTGGCGTTATCATTAAGTGTTGATAACCCTTATCACCTAGGGGTTCTTAAAGGTATCAAAAATAGATGTCAGACGATTCTCAGACCTACTGAAGATATAAAAGTTGTTAAAAATTGTAAAGTCGCTTCGGCTGTTAAAAATTAGCGAGACGTACACAATTTTTTTATAAATAACAGCCTCTTCACTCTAAGCAGATTTGGCACGGATTGAAGCGAGTGTGCGGATAACATTGACAGCAGTTAGCCTGAAACTACTGTCAATGTCGTCAGCTAACTCACTTCACTCCGTACCAAATCCGCTTAGCGTGGAGATGCTCCAAGATGAATCCGCGTCACTGTGACGCGAGTGTCCGCAGCTAAATGTCATATTATCTTTTCATCAAAAAGTATCCCAAAAGCAGCTCTCAACCCTTTCACAATTAGAATTAGTGTAAGATGGCCCCAGCATCTGTGGGCTACCTAATGGCGGATGCATTATTAATGGCAAAAGGGTTAGGATAGATTACGCTGCTACAGATTTCGGTTTCGCCTACTAATGTGTTTATGAATATGTGAAACCTCCAATTTGGTTATCGCTCCTGTGCTGAATGCGAATTATTTATTCCCTTTACTTTGGTACTATCAGAGTTTTGTGGTCGATTTTTATGAATTGTGATACATAGATTTAAGATACATATTAAAAATTTAAAATTTTTCAAAACCTTAAAAAACAATAGAGTATATTGTATTAACTTTAACCCGCGGCTTCGCTCATGTGGAAATTCCTTGTGAAACAACTTTTTCATTTATATTATAGGTATAGATCCTTAAGTTGATTTTTTGCAAAATTGCGTCAAATCCGTTTATCGTGCAAAAATCAATTTTAACCATCCTAGATGCCCATTCGCAAAATTCAAAGTAACTCCCCAGTCTCGCAAAAAAAAAACGCAATAAACGGTCATTTTTCTCCGTCATTTCTCTTTTGTGTATTTCGATTAATCAATTTTTTTACTTCCCAATCTCCAGTTGAACATGCAAATACCTAAAAGGGTTTCCTGAGAAACTCCAAGGTAATCAGTCACAGTCGGTCCCTTGATTAGCATAGCCAAAAATCACAAAGGACGAAGAAGTTAATGGTGTCCATGATGCCAACAAAAGGGTTAAACAAAGGTGCAAAAACTCATATTAATAACCAGCGGTCTTTTAGACCGGTGTGGATCGCGAGTGTTAGTTTTATATTTGGCACAATGCAGGGTTAAGATTTATTCCTTCACGTTAATTACTGTCGACGAAATGATAATCTTTTATTTGCTCTTTCGTTATTTTATTATTATATTAGTTATTTTTTTATTTGGGAAGCATATTTAATTGACCCAAACAAAATCAAACTTCTTTGTACATTTCTGTCCTCTAACCTCAATTTTTTTAGCTCTATTTCCAAATCGATAAAATATATAATTCATTCGACAAGTCCTACTTGGTGCATACGACATAAGTAGATATTTACTAATTTATTATTAACCTTCGTCCCATAGCTCACTTTTCCCAAATATTTGGTCAGAGTCTTAATTTTTGCCTGTCTGTCCGGGTTTCTTAAAAATAATCTCGTCTCATCCTAGTAGCAACATGAAAAATCTACCTTTTATGATAATGTACCAAAAAAAACCCGACTTAATAGTTAATTACCCAACGAACTACCGTCAAGCTGAGACGTTGTCTACTTGATGTGGGCTATTATTCATATTTATTGTCAAATCATCGTACACAATACCGCACGGTAGTGCTGGACAGAATGAGACAAAAAAAAACAAAAGGTACAATGCCATTGAAGGGCAAAACTGACAAAGCCAACAATGGCCTATGGGAAAGACACAAAAGTCGCCTATTTATGCATTGTTTGTATAAGAGGTGATGGTAGAAAACAAATAGCGCGTCTTCCTAACCCTATCTTGGGCCCGGCCAGCCAAAAAGACCCCGGCGCGTAGAAAGCTCGATGTGATTCATGAGGAATAAAATGGCGGCCGGGGTCAAGATATGTTGGTATTTTGTCGTGTTTTTCGCACATCTAATTGCCTATTATAATGATACTCGATACCTCTGGTTCGCCGTGAGTCGCGAGGTAGAGTTACGGACTTACTAAGATAATTAATTAACTTTATACTAAGTGTTAGCTTTGTGTAGCCAATTGTGAGAAATCTTTGCGAATCGCATACAAAACTTGTAGGTTTTTCCTCTAAGCTGATTTTTTAAATATTTTTACGTGTGTCTTCACGCGTGTTTGGTAAAAAAACTTTCAAATTGTTTGAATAGTCAGTCCCGAATCCTAGTGTTATGTCTACAGTAAAACTTAACTATTCCTCACGTATTTTTTAAAATATTTATGTATTCAGTAGGGTTCACAGTAGAACGTCAATATAACAATTAACATACCATTTAAATATGTCACACAATACAAACAAAATATTTGAATATTTCTATTCATACGAATTCTTTATAAAGTGTCAGAATTCGTAAAATTTCTCTAGCAGCGTCAAACGTCAATCAAGGAGCCACACACTAGGAGCCAAAGGTCGACTACACCTGTAAATAAACCTTAAATATTCAAAACTAAACCTTATCATCACACGTTATAGTCTAAAATTGAAAATGATTACCATTCATTACATTTTTTGCTGATAAACATTCATATCATAGCACGGGTACAAAAGACCCAGTGGGTATCCGCGGTGATCGGCGGGTTGAATGGCAACAAAGGGTTTGTTCTCATTATCTCCGCGGCGTCGCTCAGGTGTTATATGGGGTATAATGAGCTAACGTCCGAGTTAACCCTCCCGTGGTACGATTAGCGTGGTTACACGATATGCGGTAAAAATTACCAACCGTTGATGCTTTAGGCAATTTCACTATTCAAAAATGTATATGTAATATGCAACGCAAGTTATGAGCATACCAAAAAGATAGGATTTAACTACAATAATCAATTTTTTTGCAGTTAATTTTATGTACTTACTCTACCTATTAGTAAACTTTTTTAAAAAATATTTTTTCGTGTTTAATTATTACTCGTGTGGATCCATTGAAAATTGCATGCAAAATTGATCCAATCACTCCAATCCAAGCTCAAATTATTATAATTCTCTATTTATAATAAAATTATTTGCCTACTCTGTACTCTGTAGTTTTATGTGTACTCAGTGCACAACATTTTTTTTCTCATAATAGAAAGCTTGATCAATGTTGCATGCAATATTTAATAAATCAACTCGAGTAATAACTTTAAATTACGATTAATTTTTTTTTAAATAAAGTTTGTTAATAGGTACAGGTTTTTAAATTGGTAAATTTTACATAAAATTGGAAAATTGTATATACAAAAAAACAAGTGAAGACTTTTTTTTGTGTCTTAAAGTAGACTGCACCAATATTACATTTCTTGTACAAATGACTATAATGAAAAATACTCTATTTCCAAAGGAATTCCATCACTATTCAACATCGATATTCAAATGAGTAATCTATTTATTTTAAAGCAATATCAGACGTCATGCTGAGAAAATTTGAACTGAGATGAGGTTTTGTATGAATAGAGTCATTCCAATACGGGCGTGTAGTGTAAACTACATACTTTGTAACTTTCGTGAATAATTTTGTATAGTGAAATTAAACTATGATATAGGTAGGTATGTATTATTTTTAGTATATAAAAAGGAAGAGTAAATTAAGCATAAAACAACAAATGAACATGTATTTATAATATAAACCTGCCTATTGTTATTAATTAACTTTTTTGGGCGCTAAAAAACAAACTTCTTAAGCTAAAAAAAGTATTCAACAAAACTATCTACTATTTGTACACTATATTTAAATATCATTAAAATATATATTTTATAACCCTTAAATAACTCTCCTAATTGTTATTCATTTTCACACTTCATAAAATAATGATTTCAAGATTTAACCCTAAAATGGTCAATGGGTCCACGAGACCGATCTACATCTCAATAGTGACCTGCTGACCTCTGACGCCGGTCACTCCGACACGCGGCGGACAGACGCGTGTGTTTTGTTGTTCTTTGTGCTTTTTTCGAAGATATGGGGAGATGAACAAATCGTACAGGTTCGTGTTGACTTCTTTATTCGTGTTTTATCATGGGGTGCATTTATAAAATTGATAATGTAGGGGTCAACTTTGTTCAGATTATCATAAAATTTGTTAAAGTTTCTTAACATTCACCTTAAAGCTTCAAACTTGAAATATGTTTTGGACTCGAGTGTCTAACAACAAAGTGTCAAAGTGTAAAAAAAGTGTGTCAACAACAAAATACTTGCTTTAGACTACGCACTCAGAGACGAATATTAATTCCTTAACTGTAAATAAATGAAGATTCTGACATAAGCGCTACACGTATTCAATCAAATTATATGTTCTTCTGAGAGCAGGCTGCGGTATAAACTAGTACTGAAAAATAACCGTCAACTTTTCTGAAGCTCGAATTCCCATTATCAAGAAGAAGAACATATTCAAAATCGTAGAATCAAAACCGGCTTAATAATCGATTTAGCCGAAATATGAGTTACGCGGAATTTTAAAGGACAAAACCGACCCGGACCCCGAATAATTCATACGCAGACTTGTTTTCGAAATCAATAGCTCGGACAATGGCCATCTTCACCCTAACACTAGATAATAGTTTAGTCTACTTAAAGAATGATAAATCGCCTAAGACGGGTTCCCACAGATATTAAAAGCGCACAAAGGAACCCCTAATATTTCGGACTCACGCGGCGGCATACAAAACACGCCAAAACAAGGTACGTCCTTTGTACGACGCATGCAAATCCATTTGAGGGTTAGGCGGGAAATTGGAAAAGTTCCGCCATTTTGACTTTGATGTGACGTCACGCTGGGAGATTATGTGCTAAGTGATTGAGCTAGCTTCATAATGTCGAGTGGACAAATAGCCCGGAAAACCACCATTTATTAAATATTTTCGCTATATGAATATTAAAAAAATGTAAAACTAAGGGTTGCCCCTACAAATAAAATTGGTCTAAATTTCGTTAATAAAAAGCCGAAAATAATATGCTTTCTTTCCTAGGTTCATAGGATGTAGTTGAGTACGAGTATGACTGGATGAAAAGTCATTAAAAATTTTAGACCTAGTTGACCCAATGGGTCCAAAACTTATGTGTCCAAAAAACTCAACTACTCGCTTATAGCACCATATTCTATTAAAATCACTTCAACGATTTGTAAACAGGTCTCGAATCAGGTATCAGGCATTCATAATATTCGCATTTAATAATATTATTATCAGTATGGATTATTATTCTCATTTCGACTACCAATATTAGGTAAAGGTCATCATGGTTTAAATTTATTTAAAATCATTCTATTTTTGTGGAGTATGCTCGGTGCGGTGTACTAAAACTAAAAAAAAACTATTTTTTGAATAATATAACAAAATGGGTGAAATTCAAACCGTAAGCGTTTGATTCTCAACTTCCAAACCTAGTTTACCTTTCCGAATTTCGAACAACAATTTTATCTCAGCCATCTATTCCTACTAACTGTATATTGTTAAAATACTGAGGCAGCTACTATCCGGCCATTATACAATATTTGAGGAATGGAACAATATTGATTCTGCTTTTATTCTCGACCGCTACCGAGCAAATCGCATCGGGTTTATCTCGGGTTATCGGACATCTGTCCCCGTACCAAATACCTTTTATCCTAAATACGTTATTATAAAACGGGCGAGACACATCGGTGAATCGGCAAAATCCTTTAAAGTATCTGACACAAAACACGCAATGCATGACGTGGTGAAGGTAAAGTTGACAATTGAGGTCCTTTTCACATTCATGCGGTCGTCGTACGATCGCCGTGCCGTATTGCGTCCGAGTTTATGTGAAAGCGTTTTTTTTTTTCCTCCAAAGGCTAGACCGTTGAAACCTAGCGTCACAGTGACGCCTGAGGATCTATTGTGACTTCTTCACATTAGAGCACCGTCCTCAACCCAACGCTCCTCATAAATTGAACGATTTGATTAGGGTTGGCGCTACGTATTCCAGTGTGGAGTATTCTTAGCGCCCTAAGTGCCTGTTCCTGCTCTGTAGTAGAGCGGGACAGTCAAGAAGAAGGTAGGCACCTGTCTCGTCCTTCTCCTTGCAGAAACTGCAAGTCGTTATCCTGAAACTATAAAAGCGTCTATGCAAATCATTACGTAACTGAGACAACCGCCGAACTTATAATATGTAAGTTGCTGGTCGCTGTGCGATGTGAAAGCTCTCATAGTAACCGCTGATTACAACTTCACGCGGCACGACGACCGGGCGGCGTACGTGTGCGTGTGAAAAGGGGCTAAGGGCTTAGTTTGTTTTTATAAGGGAATGAAAGGACTTGGTCACGGCTTTCGATGGCATGCATCCTATCAGTCAGATCAATCAGATCTCGAGGAAACGGATTTCATATACGAATATTTTACATCGAATTGCTTACTAAGCTTCGCTTATACGTAAAGATTATTCTAGAAACTAGAATTCGCTAACAAAGTTTATAATGCATCTTTATAAAAATAATATTATAAATTGGAAAATGTGTTTGTTTGTCTATCCTTCGCCTCCTAACGAAGCAACCAATTGACTTGATTTTGCCGTAAACTTGGTTAAAAGGATAGGCCACTTTTGGTTTTAAGAAAACATCATGTTTCCAAAGAAGGCATAAACGTATATTAACGCGATTTTCGAATTTCGAAGCCACGGGCAAAAAACGTTCACTTATTACCTTAAAATTTTTATTTCATAAAGGAAAAATCAATGAGAAATTGCCGATAGGCTTATCCACTAGGTCAAAAATTCGATTCGATTTTTAAATAGAATTAAGATGTAATAGCAAAAAATGTTTCCAAAATTTCATCATAATCTTCTAATATACAGAATTCTCGTGTCACAGTTTTCGTTGCCATACTCCTCCGAAACGGCTTGACCGATTTTGATAAAATTTTTTGTGCTTATCCGGTATTTATGAGAATTGGCTAACATCTATTTTTCATACCCTTAAATTATTAATATGGCAAAACAACGGGTTGCCGGATCTTGCTAGTAAATAAATATAAAGGATATATAATACACAATATTTAAAAATTTCAACGTGAATCTTCAAAACAAAAATTGTACGTAATAGTTTTTAACCTGTCGAATCATGTTCTAAGACAATTAATTATATTGCATAAAATCAATTAACATAAATAACGTATAACTAAGGATGATAAAAGGAAAAAAAAACATATCGCAAGCACCGATGAAATATTTGTTCATATTTAACTCATTTTATTAAGCGACTAAATCGTTACGGGAAATTTTTATTACCAAATTTTTAATAAACTTGATTTATCGTAGAATTCAAAAAGTCTATAGCAAATCTTTCTTCCTTGTGCTTATTGTTTTATGGCAAATTGATTAGATGCATATTTAGCTCGTTAATTTTGTGAATTTAAATAATTTTGACATTTTCATTATATTCATTACGTTTTTATGCCTATCTCAAACAAACAGGCTTAATTTATTTGTTTTTTAATTTTCTTAATTTTAATAAATTATTGTTTTTATAAATTTATTTTATTATTATTTGAATATCTAATATTACGGTACATTATAGTTATTGAACTCCAGTCGGAAAAATCATTTTGGCGCTAGAAATGTACCTTTTTGTGTTCCATACAAAAGACATTATCGCGCTCCTATGTAGGAAGATTTTCAAGAAAATTAATTACTTTAAGTATAATAAAATTTTGTTATTATTATTATGAAATAAATAAAGCAATAATCAACATTCACAGCGGGTCTGATACCTTAGGGTGCAACATTACCCCCTAGAGGGACATAATGATGACCTGTCAATACAAACATATTGATTCTAATTTTTAAAATTATTATAGCTGCTAATATGATTTAAGATTAATTAATTTATTAGTTATATAGTAATTCTAGTATATAAATCATACAACATTAACTTTTTAACTAATCTCATTATAATTTATCAGGATCAGTTTTATTAATGCTATTAAAATTAATCTAGATGATATGTAGTTTTAAGTATGTTTGTTTGCATGTATGTTATGTGTTGATAGAATTAAAAAGGTTAAATAATAATAAAATTTATATCTTTAATTCCACAATTCACAAATACTAACATTTTTACCGTAGGAGTTCCCTAATCCACATATCCCTATTTCCGTTCCCTATTTTCTCATAAAAGCCGGCAACGTACTTGCGAATCTTCGGATGGCACGAGCGTCCATGGGCGACGGCAGTTACTTTCCATCGGGTAACCAGTCTGCTCGCTTGCCCGATAAATTCATCATAAAAAAACACAATAATACAAAAAGTAGAAAATATGCGCAAACGACCTTTGCCAGTAGTTTATTGCTCATAATTGATATTGTTACAAACCAACAACCGAAAGGTGTATAAAATCTAGCAATAGAATTTTTTATACTTGAGCAGTAAAAAAATCAGTCGATGAATTTTTATCGAGTTGCTATTTGTAACTCAAAAAGGTGGAGTAAATTAGGTATAATAAAACTTAAATATAATTGAAGACTTAAGTGCAACAATTCATCCAACTTTAATCAGGCCATTAATTCATAATTTGATGAGCTTTTTCGCCACAACTGAGCTTCGACCTTGATGTAGTTAAGATGAGTTTCAGTGAACGTTGCTTAATCGTCCGTAAATATTTACATTTTGAGCAACGAGTCAGTTGGTAATAAGTTTATGCAAATTCTTAACTAGGATTTTGAATATTTTAAGATTACGAGTACATTGTTAAGACATATTAGAAAACGAAGTTTATGACTTAAAAGTGTTTAATTTGTTAAGAGCTATGAAGAGTTTTCAATAGGAGTTAGAACATGAAATAAGAAATGAATATTGAATTGATTAATTAAAGCTTACTACTATGCTTCCACGTAACTTAAACTAAGGCAGAAATTGTTATTGCAAAAGTAATATATCTAGATAATCTCTGTTCGATTATTTTTTTGTTCTTACATGATATTCTTTAAAGTGTTGCTGCATTTGAGCGCGTTGATGTTTTTTTTATTAAAATTCGAATAGATATTTAGGAGCTAAATATTGAATCAAACCAAATCATTGCTATCATACAACTGATAATGATTTATATGCACTTTTTTCATCCCGGCAGTATTGTTTTAGTTAACAAGCTAAATGTCCAAAAACAGAAAACCCGACTGCATGCACGGTGCGATTTAAACATCAAAGTCATGCATATTTATAGAATAGTTTTATAAAGCCCTTCATTTGATGCCCTACTCGACACAATTTTAGCTTCAAAATCCGCCATTTGTTTAATATTCCCAGTGTCACTTGCCCTATCAAGACAAATCTAACGATATCTCATACGTTAAAGTCCATGAAGCCGTTTGGGCTGCAGAGCGTGCCAAACAATTATACTTACAGACACACAAAAAAAAAAAACTTTTCAACTAAAACAAAAATGTCGTGAAATAAACAACTAAAATATATAACTTAAAAAAGCCCTGTGAGAGCGCACAAATAGGCTGGCTCAAACTAAGTGGCCATGGCCTTATAAAAAACCGGCATCATACAGCGCTTACGCTGTGTTTTTGTTGTCCAGTGATTGATTTTACCGGTTACCAGAAACGCCACCCTCATTTTTTGTCCCTGTTCTTTTAGCCTATTCCCAAGGCTACAACGCACTTGCGATTCATCTGATGTTGTGTCATCAAAGTGTTGAAAGGCGACATTAGTTGACATATCCCGTCTCTATTTGTCCCTTGTATTCATAAGAATGTATTTAGACGGTGTTACCTCCTTACAACTATTTTTTTACTTATACACTACTCTAGCTAGAACTTACCTGTTGAAAAAGGTAAATTACAAAATTTGATAAATTTCATGGAAGAAAAATAAAAGTGAAAGAAGCGGGGAGGGTATCATTTACAACCTTCGAATAAATACTATTTTTTCCCATGAAATTTTAACAAGTTAAGTTACAAGATACTTTTAATTATCTAGCCAGTGTATCCAGCTATACATAAAAACCATATGATTTTAATTTCAAATAATTTTTCTGGTCCTAAAGCGTCCAGGCAGATTTTTAAATGTTAGTTACCCGTTTCTTCCACTTATGTCTTTAATTCTGCTAATGTGATAAGGACGTAACTCATCTTGATCATCATAAGTGTGATTGATCGATAGATCATTGCGACACAGATCTCGTGGCGTCTCGTTACTGTTCATTAATCCCGCGTTATTTCACCGTATTATGTACCTTATGTAGTAGCAAGGTCGTATGTAACATATATGTTATATTATGTATACTGAGGGTAGAGCGTTTGGAGTTCCGCCATAAAGTGAAAAACCTCTTTTGTGGTGAGGATCCCGTCGCATCATCTGTCGACCTTCGAGAAGGAGGAAGTTCTGGCCGAATGGAGTCGTCTACTGGAGATTTCTAGGACGACTTCCGAACACCGCATCCATCCGCCTGAAATAAGTGGTAAATAAAAAAATAAACTGTTGTATTAAAGGATAACCACCACTTCTTTACCCTAGGAACGTGGGACGGGGCGGAGGACGGGTGAGAATACTATCGACGTCAGAGTTGACGGCCAACTGTCACAGTGGCGTGGCTGGTAGCCATGGTACTCTCCCCCGCTGCACCAAACTCATGCTCAAGTTGAGGTATAGCGCTTGTGGTCAAGCTATTGGTCAAGCTATAGATAAGTATAGTGGGGGGAAATTAAAAGATAGCCAGTTAACGGACCTACGTCATTTGGTCGGTATATGTCAATTCCATGTAAGTAATGATCTGTCGGCTGGGTTTGACATAACCTGACCAAATTACTTAGATCTACAATCTGTAAGAGATACAGCTTCTCTGATTTAACCATTTTCCCCGTTATATATAACATAGACACTCATTGTCGTAGAACAGCCATGCTTATGGACCAATGGGAATCAATGAGAATCAATCAAAGAAAAACTACGAACTTATAGAATACCGACGTAAAACAGTGCGTTCTGCGCAATAATTTTCCACGAATGATAACTTTATTACATCAATAAAATTAATTAATTAAGTTTAAATTGACTGCATCTTGGATTGAATGTAAAATTATGTTCAGATTATTGAGCAACTTGTTTCAAGAGGAAATTGGTTTATATGTTTTACGTAACATCCCATGTGAAGCATTCCTAAGGTAAGAGGCGTACTTCTGGGGCTAATATTTTCTCTACTCAACAGTCTTCACTTCAGACGTGCAAACAAATCACTCAATTTCTAACTGATTCTAGGGGAGCGTCCGCACTGCAAATTTTATCCGTGCAGATTTTTTTCCGCTTATTCTACAACACATCTTTACTAATATTATAAATGGAAAAGTGTGTTTGTTTGTCCTTACTTCACGCTCTAACGATGCAAACAATTGACTTGATTTTTGGCATAGAGTTAGCTGAAAGTTTACTTTTGGTCTTGATAAAATATTATGTTTTGAAAAAGTTGTATCTTTACCATATTTTTAACTCCACGCGGGCAAAGCCGCGGGAAAAAGCTAGTATAATTATATGAGAGTATCTTCCGTGCGAAATTTTCATGGTGAAAATCCGCAGTGCGGGACTGTGCCTAAATTTTTTATTTCATTAAGTTGTCATTAGGTAAGGTCTAAAATCTTGTTTTTTTTATGTATTTATTAAAATATTTTACAACATTAAATCCTTAGCCTAAAAATCGCCAAACCGCATGTCAGTTTCTTGGCGATACTTATACAATATATTTTGACATCATAATAATAATTTACAATCTGTTATAATTATATAGGTAAGGAATAACACGTCTTATGCACTTCTAGCTAAGTTACAGTATTTTTTTCAAATAGTAAGTTTTTAGTTTTTCTTTTAATCTAGCTATGTGAAGCTTTCTACTATCACCCCTTATAAAATAGATATTGTTGTATATGTACGGAGTCAGGTACCTCCTTGTTCTTTTGCCATAGTAGTTTTTTATTGTTGGTATTATGTATTTTCCCTCTGTAGTATTCCTAGTTTTATGTTGGTGGTAATCTATGTATTTATGGGGGCTTGACGACAAATAATTCTAAGACTTGGTAAAACTTCACTTAAAAAAAAAAATGTCCTACTAGAAAAATAATTTATTTATCGTTTAGGCAGACTGCTAAGTGTCGAAGTAGGCTAAGCTAAAGTGACGTGGCCGAACTCTTGTGGCTGATCTGCCATACGTTTCGATACTTTAGGCTGATATGACACACTAAAATTTTTATCGTTTGTCATATTTAAGAGTCTGTGGTTTAGTGGGTAGTAAAGAATTTGGTTCGTACTCGAGAGCGTGCAGGTTCGAACTCGGGTGAAGGCATGTGCCACTGAGACATTTTCCGATCTCAAGTACATAATATAGAAGCTCATCGCCGTGGGAGATCCATGTTTCGGCACGAATGTGACAGCTTGCCGGATTGATACCACGGCCTCACAGAAAACCCGTTGTACTGTGTTTGGTTCAGTGGTCGTTTACCGGTGGCCCAAATTCCTTAATCCCCTATCCTTTTTTCATCATAAAGGCCGGCGACGCACTTGCGTCAGTCACTTCGGATGTCTCGAATGTCAATGGGTGGCGGCAGTTGCTTTCTATGTAGCCCGTCTCCATATCATAAAAAAAAAATAAGAGCCAAAATCACGCTGCCAAACCTGCGTTGCTACACAACAGATTTCCATCGAAACGGTGCCAAACTTACGCTCGACGAAGGTCGGCTGTAGGCTATACGCGACGTAGTTTCGGTATGGTGTGTTTTTTACTTTGCAGGCGTAATCATGCCAAACTTTGGCCGCGTAACTTCGGTCTACCGTGTTTAGGTACTAAGTAATTCAGAAAGATTTTTAGACTTTTAATCGACGTCATTGTATTCATAACAAAGACGAGAGAACACTAGATAACAATTATAAAACACGGTAATGTTATTAACGTTATGTAATTTTAGATCTAAACATTCGTATTAACATACCGTTAGATAATATTCTCATTAGAAACGTCTTGTTTTTTAAACGTCATGACTTTATTATACATAACGTATAAATTGTCTATTCATAATTAAAAAGTCGTTCTAGTTATCTAAAGTTTATTGATTTCATTTCAATTTTAAAGCCTGAATAAAACCGGGAAGATTTATCATGTTACTAGCGCACCCGATATACGAGTACGTTGTCCTGCCGGTCTTGGTATGTGAGTCTAAACCATTGTCAAATCCCCCAGGACACACATAAAAAATCATCAAAATCGATTCAGTCGTTTAGGAAAAGTTAAATAAGAAACACACACAGACACAAGATATATTATATAATATTAAGATACCTACTACAAATTTCCATGCAACCTACTCGCTAATAAATTTTATATGTGGGATTTGTTTGGCATTAAAAAAACTATAACTTACTAGTGTAACATCTCATCATTAGGTAATAATAACACAGTTTGAACTATAATAATAAAATACAATAGTCAATTTTAGTATCTTCCAATTGCATCTAAACTTTATTATTTGGCAATAGGTCGAAATATGTATCATAAGTCATGACTATCATCAACTAATCTTACATTACTATCTTTTTAAATATGGACTTATGACATTTGGGGCTAAAGTAAATGTTGAAATTTGATGATATTCGATTAAATATTATTTTGTATATTTACATTTTGTTCCAGGTATGTTTTGTAACTGTGTCTGTGCAACAGTTACTTATGTTGTTAAATCTATTTCTTAAACAAATTAAAGCAGATATATTGAGGAATCACCGAAATGTTAACGTGATAACTAATAATTAGTATTAAATAACGATCCTGGGGGTTTAGCCAAGACCTAAACGTTTAGTCTTAGAAAAGCATTAGTCTTGATCATTCAAGATTTAGTCAAAATTGGGATACCTGGGGCATATTATAAACGAGGACCCTTAGAGATGATGACCACATTGAGAGGGCAGGAAGACATGAGCCGTACGTAGCAACATGCTAGCCCGCTGGTTTTCGCAGTGCACAGTGGAGGTCAAAATTGCTCTATTCAAAGCGTTTTGTCAACCACTGTATACATGCGCACTGTGGGTGGCATTTACGAAGCGGGCTGATGCTCTTCGTGTCCAATATAATAATGCTTTTAGGATGTTGCTGGCACTAGCACGATGCTGCAGTGCATCTGGCATGTTAGCTGACGCTAGAACGGATGATTTCCCATCTGTATTACGTTAGCGAACTGCGTCATTGATGGACAGGGTCCGTGAGAGTGACAACAGCATTTTGGAGGCGATATTATGTGGGCCGGCTGATAGCGGCTCATTGGGAGCACGTACATGTACATGTTGCCGGTGGGCAGTGCGCCGGTACCGTGGCGCAGATACGCCAACAAGATATTTTTATTTATTTAATTTTTGCTTTACTAATATTGGAATAAGATTCATGTTTATACTAACACATATGGATCTGCAATAAACATATTTTATTTTAGTACTATTAAAAGTATGATACAATACGTAAGGACTAGTAAACAAAAAATCTAATGTAGTTGATAGAGAGCCAGATTACGCATCTAAGTAAGCTGGTCGCTTTATGTCAAAACCAGAAGTCAGATAACACCTAACATGTGTTGCCGTGGGAGAGCCATGCTTCGGTACGAATGGGCCGGCTCGACCGAAGTGATACCGCAGCCTCACAGAAAACTGGCGTGAAACGGCGTTGTGCTATGATTCGTTCAGTGAGTGAGTTTACCGGTTTACCTAAATCTCACAAAAAACATGGAATTGACATATTCCGACTATAAAACGATTTCATAAATGGTACATCACAATTCTCCACCCTCATTTATGCCACTAAAATTCTCTTTATACAGGAAGGTTATGTACTCGTATACCCGTGTACGTGTAGTAAGTACAGCACGTGAGCACGGCCTGTGATCAGTTCAACCGGGACGATCAGCTTGGCTTTAAACCTTAAACTTCGCTCATTGTCATGAAAAGCAGCGGAGCGGCTGCTAATCCATTTCCAAAAACGAGAAGGTTTCTTAATTGGACCGTATAATATGTTTATGATTCAGGCAAATTTTTTCGTAAGATTTCGATGAGTTATAAAACCTGTGTGAAATGCGTCCCGTTGCGTCACATTCCAATGTATACAAAGTATTCTTTTTTCAAATTACTCGATGCTTTGTATTATGATAATACACGATCCACGCCACTATAAAATGACGAAATTACATTAACTCAGGAGATGTTGCATAAAACATGTATTAGTACAGTTGGTCACGCGTTCAACGTGTAAAACGACTAGTATACAAATCTCTTTCTTGACCCAAACCAAAAATATTTTTTTTAACTTTTTTAAATACTTTTGATTTTGCTCGTAGTATTGCCCGCGTGGAGTTAAGATTTTTTTTAAAAGCCTATGTTGTTCCCCGTGTTGGGCAAGAGCTTTCCCTTTCCAAATATAATCCAATGAAAGAATGAAAAGTCCGGGTAGCTATAGGCTACATGGCGTCATGTTTAATTGACTATAGCGTCACCTAGGAGACTTAAAGTGAAGAATAAAAAAAAATATCCTGACGGTGTCGTGTGGGATATCAAATGAAAGAGCTTTGTAAGCATATCACAAACATGTTACCATTATTAACTAATTCTCACGGGTTTGCTTGCAATCACCTACTGATTTCAAGAATTCATTAAATCTCTCAATAGAATATTGAATACGAAACAATGAACAATAATACCTAACATTAAAAAATATAACGAGAGTATGAGGGCTCGAAAATAATCGAAATAAATATAACGTTTAAAAAACTAAAACCCGACAGTTGAAATAGGCTAAAAAGTAAGAAACATGAAAATATAGTGATATGGACATATTTAAAGAATTGCTGTAGTAAAATGCACGTTTTATTTAATTAATAAGTATAGTATGTAATTTATTATTCTGTTTAAATACAGTAGGTAGGGGAATATGACCACGGATATCGTTTTAACATGTACACAACATCCTTTTCTTGTTTCTTACTTTTTAGCCTGTTTTAGTCGGGTTTTGGTTTTTTAAACGTTATTTTTAATACTTGGCTGCTTTTATGCTAACATTATTAATATCTATTTAAAGAATTGAGAAGTTAAAAAATCATTAATATTTTGTCTACGGGAGAATTTGAGTGAAATACTTGTTATCCCATTTTGTTTGAATCTGAGACTTTGCATTCAAATTCCACCATAAATTTTAGAATTCCGATTTCACGATAGTGAGGATATAATATTATTAGTCTCATCCAGACTTTTTTTACTGAAAATTAAAGATAATGACGCTACTACCCTTAAGTAGCGTATGTAACTACTAATACGCAGGACTTATGAAATAATGGTAAAAGGCGGCATGTTTTATGCAAGCTATTGTAATAGCATGTTTTGGCAGTAGTCAGTATAGAGACAAGTTAATGAGCGTTGCCACAGCTAATAGTGTGTGATAATGATTGTATACACTGGTATACACATATGTATGCAAATAACTGAAAGCGCCACTGCATAGTACGTTCGCCTCACATGTGTGCGAGCTTACGGAGCGTTTCGTAAAAGGTGGAGAGAACGAAGGTTCTTCAATCTTCTTCTCTTAGAAGATTATGTTTTCTGCTTAAATGACGCTATACATCAAAGGCTTACCTGCGATAAGAGAGGTTTATTTTTTTTTACTATCTGATTATTTAATAAAAAGCTTCACAGATATTACATTATTAAATAATGTAAAAAAATACCATATCCCAGATATGTTTTTTTTACATTGTGTGTGGCAGTAAGACATACAATACACATAGATATTTATTTAGAAATAAATAATAATGTGTATTTTATGAGGCACTGAGGCGCATTATATCCACATTATAACAAATTTTTTTATAGAAAATTAAATTACTAAATCGAGGTGTTACACAACAAAACAATTTGTCGTTGCTCTAATCAATATCTAGTAATCTAACAGAATCTAATGACATTACATAACATCCGTAGGCTAAACAAAACTAGTAATTGGAGGATGTGGATATCCTTGGAGAAAGTTTCATCCACATCGGTCGTGTGTTTTGTGGGCGACCTGTCGTTTCGGCCAAGTCGCATCTCACTCTTCCGAGGTATAAAAGAACGTAACATAGTGATACACAGACCCATTGCTTTGCGTACTCGACCATCGGAACACGAAAACAGGTAGAGTACAACAATGAACCTAATGCGCACGTAACAAAGCTTATATTCGATTGCTAGTGAAGTGAAGTGAAGTGTTGTGGCTAATTTTTTTTTATTTTTCTAGCGCACGACGGAATTATGCGGTGTTATTACCTGGTAAATATTTTTATTTTTAATAACCTACATAGTCATAATTAAACACTTCATTAAATTTTATGCTAATTGTTTTGGAATTATAATTCAATTATACAATAATCATTATTAAGTTTGAAAGAAAAAATTGTAGCAAATAGCATAGGTAATAAATAAGTAGTGAAATAAAATTTAAAAGAATAAGGTTTACATACTCAATGAAACTTTCAGGTGTGTGTCCAGTGTGTATCTTAAAGTTTTCGTTATTTTAAAATTTCATCAGCAACTTAAACTATTACGTAATGAGGAAGATTTTGATTGTTTTGATTGCACCAAATTCTAAAAGCACTTTTTTTTTGAGTTAAAGTATTATGAATTCGCTCAAGATTTGCGGTATGGTTCATGTCAGAAAATTTGTCATTTCTATACAAAACGCGATTGTAAACAAAGACGTATTGTGACACTTTGTTGTTGACAATCGCGGTTTGTATAGAAATTTGAAAATGAACCATACCGCCAATGTTGAGCGAAAAGTCAGTAGTCGGTAGATTTCAAACCTAATTTGTAAATATTTGCACTCGATGAAAATATAAATAGAATTGAATATATCCGGCAGGGAACATGATGTTTTTTTAAAAACTAAAGTTGCCGTTACTTTCCATCCTTCAACTAAGTTTATGTCAAAAATCAAGTTAATTGGTTGCTCCGATAGGATATGAAGAAAGGACAAACAAATTAATAAACAAACAAATTTTACTATATCAGTATATAATAGTAACCTATTACTATATCAGTATGGATGAATGAACACGAGTTCATAATTAATAGTTTTCATAATTTTCATTGTCCTCTACTAATTAGTCTCAAAGTAGAAAAAATACACTAGAGCTGGCCACACACAAGCTGTCCATAGGGATTGGCTCCACCCACACTTTACCACTCCAAAAATTTTGGCCTAATACAGACAGTTACTTCATACACCGATTTTGAACTTCAAACACGCCATTGGAATCACCAAAGAGTGTGTATCACTGGCTTTAAGATAATCTCCTGCAAATGTCAGTCTTGATGAAGCTAGAGTTCATAAACACATATTATAATGACATAACATGTATGTTACACCTTCCATGTTTTTACTGACGGCTTCATTCAACTTATTATATTTCCATCAACTGTTTTCCCTGTATGGTCTATTATGACATATGTCGTCATGAGTCAATCGTATGTTCGTTCGTTTGAGTTAGCTTTTGTTTTTGCAAAGCTTTGCGGACGTTGATGTCTTTTTTAAAAATCATATTTTGTAATGCTTCAGTTTCTTTAAAAATTTTTAAAATTATTTTTAGGAAAATAATGTCCTCGTACTGTACTTAATGTAGCGACATATTTCAAACTGGTGAAACCTCCAACTTTACCCAGTTGAAATCCTACATCCCTACAGTTCTTCATAATACAGTCCTTTATTGGAATATTGGAAAGGTCGCACGACAGAAAGGGATAGCGAATCTTGATTAGTTAAACACTGTTTAAAGACTTTATCAATTTATAGTGAGAGTTAATACTTTTTCATCAGCAAATTTATTTATTATACGGTGATCGATTTGTTTGTTTTCTTTTTATTGTTAATACATAAATTATTAATTAATTCAAAAAAAGTCTTAAACATCGTATTGATATTTACAACATTTAAAAAGTTTTGTTAGATGCTGTAATTATTAGCAATAATATACTTTATCTTTCTCTTCTACTATGTAACAGTAAAATATTCCTTAAAAGGCAATAGGCTGAATTTCTTAAGATGTAGCATACATTTTTACAGATTACGGACTTAAGTTATCCAACAAAAGACATTGCAAAGTAGGTTTTGCTCAGATATCTTTACTTATATAACAATAAAATTGGCGTGTCTGTACAATTAACATTTAACAATGTGGGGGGCTAAGGAACAGTGATAGAACACAACAAAAAAAGTAAGATAGAAAGCAACAAAAAAAGTTGCGGGCACCAATTACTTATAATATAAATAAATAGTAGAGAAATTTTTTTGTTGTCACTGCGTTATATAACCACATTATTAATATGTTTGAAATAGATAATTTAAGTAATCGATAATAATATAAACCCCATTTGACTCATGGTACGTCAATTTCATTCTGATCGGCGAATCAGTTGTGGCGATACCCATAATTAGAGTCACTATTCTGCATCGCGCTATCGAAGTTTGTAAGCACGGTAAAGATATCTTACGCAACGCCAGTGTGGCTTCTGCCCCGACCGAGCATGCTGTCGCACTCGGTCGGAGAATCTTCGATTCCCGATCATCACCAATTAAGAAGCATTAAACAAAGGTGTCCGCCACGGACGCTCTAACAAAGGTGTTAAAGCGTCCGTAGCCTAGTGGGTAACCTTTAGTTCGCACTCAAGAGGGTGGGAGAGTAATGCACGAATGGGCCAGCTCGAGCGGAGTGTTACCACGGCCTCACAGAAAACTGGTGTGAAACAGCGTTGTGCTGTGTTCCAGCAAAATTTGAAAATCTGGAAAGCATCGCGAGTTGTCACGACGCTTTCCATCAGGTAACCCATCTGGTTGCTTACCTCCTAAATATTATGAAGAAAATTATGAAATTTTCGCATTTTTTTAAAAGAAAACAAATACAAAATTAATTTTTATATCTGCCAGTTTGTAGGCTCAAAAGGCTGTGTTCATAAAAAGGGCTTTATTATACCACTCACCAACTCATCCTATTGCAACACTTTTTAATTAAACTCTGATAAAAATTCAGCTATCATAAAATATCGCACCACGCCATTATGAAATACATTATAAACAATTGCAAGCGATTATGAAGATCACAAGTTAAGTAACAGAAGCTAATGCATTAGTACAATAGGTCGAAATATAATGTAGGTTGAATTACATAAGGCATAATTTGCAAAGATACAATCACTCCATGGGAAATGAAGACAAAGCTATCTTTTAATAACTCGTAATAAAATGTCGCACGAAAATGGGGTTTTTAAGTTCTGGACAAAGAGAGATAAAACTTGGAATCAAATGAACTGTAAAAAGGTTTTATAGCTCTACCACAGATTACATAATGGCTACTATGACTATACTAACAGCGTTCAGTTGAGTTTCCCAAGTTTCAAACCTTAGATTACGTTTACTATAAGTAAGAATAATCTTAGTAGTTTTTTTAATAATGTTTAAGATTATGAGTGGAGTTGGATGAGTCCATCCATAATAATCTATCGTGCATAATGCATAAAACATTTTTATTGACCTGCAAGAAATAAGAATCTTCTAGAACGTATAATTTTGATATAAACAAAAAATATTCTCGTGTGATCTATTGATTGCTAAAGAGTGTTTTGTAATTTGAAATGCACTAGCTTAAAGCTGAAAACAAACTGATCGGACGCGGTTGACAGCCCATACAAATATGTCCGCGACTGACGTCGGACGCGGCTGACAGCCTATAATTGCACACTTTAATCAGTGGCGTAACTACAAGGTGGCAAGCCGGCAAAATGCCACGGGCCCCTAACTGAAATGGGCCCCCAAACAGCCCCCGTAGACAAGTGGCAAGCGTTTATTTTTTACAATAATCGCTTGACGTGTTTTTGTATTGGATTGACATAGTGGAGGGAAAACGAATTTGCCACGGGCCTCGAGCGGTATAGTTTCACCACTGACTTTAATGTACAATTATTATCTAGATCACGGCTGTCAGTCGCGTCCATAAGTCGCGTTCGATCAGTATGTTTTCCGCTCTAATTTTCACCTCATCCAAAACGATATTTTATTGAAATTGATCATTATGAAACGGATCGTGTGGGTGTCAAAGAGACTTGAGAGACAGTCTCAAGTGACTGTTAAAATTTGTCATTATTCCGGATTATGATCATCTTCCATAACTCTCTCATTATTTTCAAACAAATAAACTTAAGATAAAGTAATTATTACTTTGTATAATTGTTTTTAATAGAATTTACGAGATCGCGTGAGAGATAGAATTACGCGGTGTTCGTGTTTAGCTCCAATATTATAACAGACATCAATCAGACATAACGAACATACACACACGGTGTTGCAAAGAGATGTTTCGTTTCTCTGATGTAATAATTGCGAAGCAATAAACTTGATGTCCTCTGTGGCTCAGTTGGAAAGCACGTTGGTAGCTTAAGCTGGGGGTCGCGGGTGCGATTCCCGTCGACGGAACAAAAAGTTTTTCAATTTTCCTTGGTTTTTATCTTAAATATGTGTATAGTATAAAAGTATTAAATATATTTCCGTTGTTTGGTAACACAAGTCCACGGGACTAAACTGACGTGGTGTGAAGCGTCTATAGAAAAAAAAATTGTTTAAAGAGAAGTTTTAAGTATTGTTTTCGTTAAAATGTTTGTAAGCTTATTGACTTTAAATATGAGTAACAATATCCATTGTTTATTTTTAAAGCTTTGAAGGTGTGTTTTACCACTTACTAATAAACTTTCTGATAGACTATCCACAACTTTTTTGACAGATTCTTTATACTGTCAAAAAGTCGTGGATAAACTATCCGACACTTATCAGTAAGCGGTGAAACAAGCTAAATGTTTTTAATTACTGACATCAAAAATGAGGTTTCTTATTTTGCTCGTATATAATGTTAATATTAAAATACTGGTCAACTGCCAATTACTTTCGCAAAAAATGATTTCAGTCGCAATTTAGATTTTAACAAGACTGTTACGAAAACCCAGATTGTTATGTTGAGTTATGTTAATTTATGTAAATTGGGTTTTTAAGAAACCATCTCGTACGAAATATGACGCAGAGAAAATATTTGTTTATTTGCGAAATGTCGTAACGGCACGGTTATTAATTATTACGTGTGTGATTTATGGTGTTATATTACCGATGCTTCCGGTTGCTTACTTGGATTGACAGAAACAGGTGGTTAGGGTCTGTTCACACAGAGGAGATTCTGTTAACAATTATTGTGATTGATGGCAAAGAAACTTTAGATCAGTTTATATCAAGATGAGATGCGGTGCTCACTGCCCTTTTTGTGAAATCAGGGGGCAAGCGAGCAGATGGCTCACTTGATGGAAAGTAACATCAGAAGCGTTGCATGTGCATTGCAGTCTTTTTAATGAAACAATAGGCAACGGGATTAGGAATAGGATAGAATATATAGAGGCCTCCGGTAAACTAACTCCCTCGACTAAACACAGCGCAACGCTGTTTGCCATGACAAACAGTCATGCCGGCCCATACACCCAAAGTATGGCTCTACAATGGCAAAATTGTGTCTTCTTTGTCTACAAAACAGTGACAGATCATAATAATTGTGTGCACAACATCATGTTAAGTCGCATTTTTTAGCTAAGCTAAACGAGCTATGAAAATTTAATTTCTAGCATATTCATTATTTTTAAATAAAATAAAACCAACTACTTTATAAATTATTGTAGAATGAAACTGCACGAACTTGTTATACGAAGATTTTGGTTACTTCTCGTTAAAGTCGTCAATTATTATTATTAATTGAGTGATAGCCTCTTACCTTAAGCCATCAATCAATATGATGAGTTACGGTTAAAATTTGTTCCGCTACTGGCTCTGGATAATTTTTTACGCTTCGCGTTTAAATTATTATAAGTTACTTTTTACTGCATAAAAAATCCATGAAATTTTTAAAATAATTATAGAAAAAATAATCATATTTTCTTAGTTTAAATTGTTGTCTTTAGATTATAATCCTGATATTATGTAGACGTAAAATAATGTTATATTTTATCATCCTATTAAATAAGTAAGCTGAGTTGGGTGATAGCGATATTTTATATCTTAAATGCTTTTGTGGGATACATTATTTTTTTGGAGCGAAGTCGCGGGTAAATTCTAGTTGCCTATAATTAATTTTAAAACGTGTATTTTCGAAACGTACAATTCAAGACGAATATGGATTGAAAAATATAGTAAGCCGTATTTGGTTTACCTGTTTACTCATGCTGTGGTTCACTCTACACGTATATGTGTACTTTCATAGTGATAAGTGTCTGACCGCACATGCAATATGTAGTTACATACGTAATAAGACGTTCATTTTATGTATTTCAAATGTGTACATTTTATTCTGTGATGACTTAATGTCTTTCTTAAGACCAAGGCCCGTTGTCAGCGCTTAGTACTTAAAAGCATGATCAAAAATTTTGAGATTGAGAAAACAGCATCTCAATTTTTGTTTATTTAAATGCTGTGTATAATTACGGGCCATAAAGTCTTAAGACTTGACATTTTTCTCTCGTTTATCTAAGACTAGAATTTTATTAAATAACGACATTAAAAAATGATTTTCGCGTCGCGTCGCGTCTAAAACTGCTAACACCGTATTTATATTCAAATTTTTATAAAAATTCTATCAGTAGTTTTCGTGTGATTGACGTCCGTAAAAACTTTTATATATATAAATTTTGTATGATTATAAAGGCCTGGCCAGAGCGCTATCGAAGAAATTGATTCCTAGCCACTACTTATTTGTCGGCTGGGATTTTAATAATGCTATCAAAATACTTACGTCCGTAATCTGGTTATGAATTCAGTAGCCCAAAAGTCTATCTTGAAAACAGGTAACTCACTACCCAATAATAAAGTATGTCACTGTCAAGGAAAAACAAGCAACGTGGTCCAATTATTACATGATCTGAGTATCATTACGAGAATATTAAGATCTCGTCAAATCTCGCACCTCGTGTCAAAATGATTGCTCTTCACTGTCGTAATGGCGGTCGAAAAGTTGACCTGGTTTGTAATGCCAGTCATACTGTTAGTTGTTAGTTGTTACAGCATTGATAATGTTCACTGAACAAATTCGCTTTGTCTTATGGAGTTTTATAAGTAAGCAGATGAAATGATAATAATTGGGAAATTGTCGTTTTTGCATTCAAAGACTTTAGGACCGAAAAAACGATTTGGATTTAAATAGAAAATTTTATACATTAAATATATTTCAAATAATATTACCCATATTATAAGCTAGTTTCATTAAATTACTCTAGGAAAATGAGTAATTGAACATATTTTATAAATAGTTACTCAAGTAAAAGTTTTTTTTGCGCATCATAGTCAGTAAATTCAATTATTGTTTTTATATATTTCACCTTACCAACCGCAATAGGTAAAATAAGATTAAAATGAATCTCATAGCCTATCTTATTGACCTCTTATATTAATATTGTTTCAGTTTTCAATACATTTATTAATTGAAGAAAGATTTATGGTCGGCGTCTTCGTAATATACGTGAAGTTACATACTCATTTATTTGTGTCAAGCAAATTGATCAATTTTGTTATTTAAACGGTTTGAATACATAATTTTAGCAAAGAAATCAATCTCGTCGTGAACTCTGCCCCGGGGTCACGGGGTCGCTGAGGCTAGGTGCTCAGAGTATTTCGATTATATTATTATTAGACAAACTTTAGCCTGCGGCTTTGCTCGCTTGGTATTCAGATATCGCGGGCGTACTAAATTGTAATATTTTTTTTTTTCAAAATTCATTAGTTTTGATAATTTGGAATATTGCTAACACACCTTGAAATTCATAATATTAATAATTACACTGCTTAGACAGAGTAATGTAAAATTATTTCTTTGCTATGTATAAAACTATGACTACCAATACACTGTGTATTGGTAGTCATAGTTTTATATATTTTGAATTATGAAATTAGAAAAGTTTAAAAAAATTTGTAATGCTACCATTTAATCTAGGTGGTAGCGGTAATATCTCTCGCGGAAATCTGTAAAAATATTTGTAACTTCAAATCGCTAATGACAACAACGTGTTGTGTTGTCACTTTGTTGGTTTCAACCACGGTTTGTACATAAATGTTGAATATTTTGAGAGGAGAAAGGAGTTAACTGACGATCCTGCCTAGATCAAGCGATAGTATTAAAATATTTTTTTGATCTCTCTAATTTTATATAGTGTGCCACGAAGTAATTTTACATAAGTCTGTCTAAGCAGTGTAATGCCTGTTAATTATTGATATCAGAGTATTTTTTTTATATTTATCGATCAATTACCAAATAATGGAGGCTGAAGAACTTTAGTATAAATATTGTAAGAATTATCAGTAAAAATACAGAATGAGCAAAGTTTTTCCTGTGCGGAGTCAGGAAACATTAGTGTTGCAATCCTGTCGGGGGACTTTCACTGTAATCCACTGGATCTCGCTTTCGTCTCATGCACGTAATGTGCATCATCTTTGCATGCACTAACGCGATTGTGAATTCGTTAATTAATGTCGTGTGCCGCGTAACGATAAAAAATTGAGTTAGACCCTTTTTATCACGATAACGAATAATTTTTACATTCGCCATAGTTTTTATAAACAACTACTACAATTCCGTTACGCCAAAAATTATTTATTGCGAAGGAACTGTACATTTTTTCGGGAAAAAAAAAAAATTCTATTTCCGCGGGTAAGGCTTATAAAGTTAACAGACAGGCAGATACACTTTCGCATTTATAATATTATATATTATAGGCAGATATACTGTCGAATCAGATTAAATTGCATACGTTGAGGAAGACAAATTTAAAATTGGTTTAATAGCTTAAGAATCCATCGCACATAAAAAAGATTGAAACGATTAGTATGTGTAAAAATCGATGGAATACTTGATGCTAAAATTATTATAAAGGTAATAATTTATTTGCTATAAAATAAGCTGTATCACGGATTTTAAAAGTATGCAAAATGTAGAAAAAACGCACACTCATACGTTAAATTGAATCTATTAATCGATTAGAAAATACATTACGAAATAGAGCCTTAACTCTACATAGAGTCTATAAATGTCACTTTTATTAACGACTTCTATTTTTCCTCATAAACCGGATCTGTTTAATTATCTTAATTTCTTTCCGTGTTTGTATTATGTAATATTACTTGAATATTCTAATTTAATTTACAAATTATTGGTATAATCCACGCATCTTGGAAAGTAGAAGGCGGGGCTGGGTGAAGCGGAAATGCCGGTTATGTAAAATGGAGAATAGCCTTTACGACAAAAGTCGTGCCGCATCTTATTGCTTGTGATTTAGTGCAGTCGTATATAAGTCTAAGTACAGACTGAATGATTCCTTTTACCAAGGAAACAAAACAAATTATCATGCATCATGTAAAGTATTAAAATCCGATAGGGTAACTTATTGTGATGCGTATATTTTATATAACCATCTTTTAAATAAAAAAATTTTGACTGGAAATAGAACAACAGTATTGCGAGTCTTTTAATAAAATATATTTTTAACTATTATTTTATTCGATTGCAGATCGTGCTATGTCTGCTGTTAACGCGAGCAAGTACGGAACCCGATCCGAAGAAATATAAGCCAGAGAAAGATGGAGAAAAACAAGCTTTAACGAGTGACGAAAGAAAATTCTTACGAGAAGTCGAAGAAAAGTTTGGTGTCAAATCTGATGTTCCAGTGGAGACAAAAACTAAAAAGATCGAAATTTCAAAGACTGAAGTAGAAGAAATTGAAAGCAACAGCACAGAATCTAACCCCAAGTTGTTTCCCGCTGTTATTGCTATAGAAATATTCAACGACACAGACACCAAAACTAAAGGCAAAAGAACAATCGACGCCAATCTTGGCTACGGTTACCAAACCAACAATGGTTACTCTTACAACTATTTCGGCAAGTCTGGCCATGAGAAAGGAAAGTTCATGATCTATCCCTACTCTCAACAAGACATTCCTGGCCGTCTTAGCGTACAGCCGAGTAAATATTCTTCACCAGAAAGTCAATACTCCGCACATGCATCTTCTGTGGAAATACAGCCGTCGCAGGCATTCGAGTTAGTCGAAGTTAACAAGGAAGAATCAAGAGGTTACAACTATCAAGTACCATCGAACCCATTGAAAACTAAATACGAGGAAGTCGAAAAACCAGCTCAGACGCTTTACACCACGTACAATGGGCAGGAATTTTCGGGTTTGAGCCAACAGTTCCCGTCAGTTATGCCAGATTACTTCGTTGACCCGACGCAGTTGCTCAAAAATCCACATTATCAAGGTGCAGGATTGACTCAAGATCATTTACATGCTCAACACCCTTACACGAGTGCCAATCAAAGAATTGTACCAGTTCTGGTGTTGAGGGTGCCGAGCTCTTATCTCAAAAATCCTACAGCCGAGCTGTACGCCGATTTACCTAAGAACTACCCATTGTCACAACATCTTAACACTGTCAACCTGCAAGCGCTCGTCAATCAATATTTCAAGAAGAATGGCTATTCCTTTGCTCCTAAAATTATGAATTATCAAAACTCTTTACTATCCCAAGGTGCTCAAGTCACTGGTCACTACTCAAGTTCTTATCCTAGACCCGCTTTTAGTCATTCAGATTATTCTGGTATCAATTATTCAGCTGCACAACCGGTAGCAACTAAGTATTCGAGCTATTCGCAGCAGCAAGCAGTTCCTCAACAGCATGCGGTATACGAATATCCCACAGAACAACAGTACCAGTATCAATATGTAAGCGAGCCTCAAACCGAGGCGAAGGCCCAATCTTACTACGACCCATCGCAGTATTCCCAATTAACGAACGTAGAATCCAGCGCCTATCAAGGTGAGACTGCTGAACATCAAGTTAATACACAAGATGTGAGTCAGGCGCATACAACACCTCAACACAGTGATCAAGAATCGAACGTGAACTATCAGTCATACGCTTCACCTCACGCTAGCGCTCAAGCTAGCTACGAAGATGTTACTCCTGGACAACACGATTCTGCAAATGGACAGGAACAAGCTCAAGAAACTCCCTCATCTGATTACGGCCCAGTCAAAGTAGAAATACCCACATACTCATCCCAATATTATGAGTCCCAAACTGAGCAGAAGGAGCCAGTATCAATTGTACCGTCTCGTCTTGTACATAGTGAAAATTACGACGTGAACCCTGCTTCTGGTGCAGTCGAATACTCATACGACACTCAATCGAGGGATGCGTCTCTCTCTGGACTTTCAGAGAACTACCCTAGCAAGGATCACACCTTAGCCACAGCGTACCCTTATCAAAGCAAACCAGTGCAGTCTAGTGTGCAAACGGTTAGCTACGTAACTCCCACACCTAACGCTAAATATCAGTCACAATATAGAGTAATGGTTCCACAGACGGTTCTGAGCAACCCAAGTAGTTCCGCGCATTTGTCGGCATTACACTATCTGCAACAAGCAAGCCAGCTTGCATCGGCTCAAAGCTCTCTAGGTCATGCTTCAAGTCATTCTCGCCCACATGCGCATTACACGTACTCGAAAAGGATGACGAAGCCCAGCAGGAAAGGATTACGGAAGCCATCTAGAAAGCATTCTCAAAACAAGACCGCTGCCTCCACGTAAAAATTGGACACATTAAGTCCACTTACTGTTATTATACTTATCGAAGCTACTATGAGAGGAATAGGTAATTTGCTAGAATCAAAAAGAATTTTACTTTTCTTAGATATAAAGTTATCAATTGAGAAAACATTTAAGATTGAGTCAATATATTAAAGAATTAAAGAAATTAATCAAAAATATATAAGCAAAGGATTTTAGCCATCACAAATTATGAGATTATTAAGTTATTAGGTACATAACATTATTATTATTATTATTTTTGTGTGTTTAAGCTAAATATATTTATTTACCGATGACGGTTTTGTTAGCTGTTCTGTGTGCAATATATACGTAGGTGTTTTAGTTTTAAGTGTTATGTTATAAATAAATTCAATTTTAATAATTTTAATACTGTCTCCTATTTATTTCCCTAGTAACAATTGGTCAAATATATCTCTTCCAATTTTTGTCCGACTAAAACAACTCTTGCGCATAATTATGCGTGTTATTTGGTAAAAAACTGACTCAACTAGTAATATTAATTATTATATCATTTTAATGATGTAGCATATTTATTGATGCGTGTAAACACAATTACCTGCTGACAGAATGAATCATTTAACTTGTTATTAACAGCATAATAATACTATGCAGATGATAAAGACATCTTACACAGTCTATAAAATATACATTTGATAATCTTTGAGGACATTGTGAGGGATCCCGCACATAGTTGATCCCAGACGTATTGAGCTATTTCATTCCTCTGGACTTGGAAGACCATGATCTGAGAATGCTGTATGCGCTCGGGCAACCATACGGTCATATAAAAATCCTGCCCCAGGTACTACAGTATTGGATGAGTGGTTACTTCGTTCTGAAAATACTGTATAAATCATGCTCAATGGATGGCCGTCTTTTTAAACCGACTTCCAAAAAGGAGGAGGCTTCTCAACTTGACCGTCTATATGTACTTTTTTTAAATCTTTTGGTGTTTAGTTATCCTTTAACTCCTTACTTATTATTCTTCTGCGGCATGAAAAGTGTAATTGGAATATTTTTTTGTATTCATTAGAACATACTTCGTACCAAAAATCTCTTAATATGGTGGATCCGGCCCTGTCTAGGATTATTTTGATTTATTAGATAAAAGTAACATATTTTAACTGTGATTCTTGCCAAAATAGGTAAATTTAAAATATTATTTAGTTTAAATGTGAAGAATTTGACAGATAAAGTATCTATTCAACCCAAAGGACAGCAGTTATATTATGATCCACTTGCAATATGATCATTTAACTACTCTTCTAAATATAATAAATAAGGAAATACAATGGCTAATGTATAAAGCTGCAAGTATCATCAATAGACCAAGGTCGATAGGTATCGAACTCTTAAAACGGCCGAAAGTAGAAAAAAATAATAATAGGATGAAAATCACATTTTTTATAAAGTTAATAACTCAGATCAACTTTAATTTTATTTATTAAAAAAATGGGATTCATCATGTTCTTTTTTTTCCTTCTCGGAACCTATCGACCCTGGTCTAAAATGCAAGGCTTCTATTGCTAATCTTAAATTTTAGTAAAAACTGCGTTAGATCAAAAAATCGTCAGGCGTTACTTTACTAAGGATTTCTAAATAAAATAAAACGTCTGAAGGTTTTTGATTTATCAAATTAAAAAAGGAAAAAAACAAATATTTTTTTAATCCTGTTACATTGTCAAGCCCTATTGGGCTATTATAAGATATATAGGTTTGAAATAAGCTTATGTGTTAAATATTGTGGTTATCTGTTTTTAAGCTTATGTAATTTTATTTCTAGAAAATACACTAATTGTATTTAAAACTTGTAAATTTATTTTAATATAAATTTGAAATATTTAATTTGTCATGTAGGTCATCGTAACCATATTTTATGAAATACAATTTTTCATTGTTAGATTTTTCACTAATGAGATTAATCTAAATCAATCTCAAATACGAGTTTAACTTAACAGAATCGACAGGCACTTTAGTTATTTAGTTTGCATTTGTATATTGTAGTTTGTTAACGCCTTTTAATTGTTTAATTAAAGAAAAAAGATTAACTGCTGTAGTAAATATTCAATGCTGCTGAAGTAGGCGCACAAAAAATGTCTTATATGTTTTATATAAGAGATAGAATCTATCTATAATAAGAATAATGAGAATTTCGATTTTAACTACATCTAAATTATTTTGAAAGTGTGTTTGTTTGTCCTTCCTTCATGCCCTAACGAATCAATCAATCGACTTAATTTTTTGGCAAATATTTAGTTGAAAGAATGTAGATTATAACTTAGACTACTTTTGGCATTGTAAAATCTAAAAGCATCATGTTCCAAAAATTTCGAATCCACGCGACAGAAACCGCGGACAAAAGCTAGTCTTTTTTATAGAATAGAAACTGTTTATTCAAATAAACCTGCAAATTCATAAATGCACAGTAATAAATACTAGCTTTCTTATTATTATTGATATGTCCCGTACTGATAGGGTGTTGGCAGTTTCCATTTCCTTTCTTTCCGTATTGAAACCATTTTACTTGCGGAAGGCGCCTGGGTGTTTAAACACAGCATTTACACTTATCTTACATTTAAATATTTTTCTATGAGATCAGATTTTATTAAACATATTTTTTAAAATGCATTTAAGTATTAAAAAAAACGTCTTTAATTAGTTTAATAGAGCTAGATGCTCTATTTGATAATCTCACATTTTGCAAATATAAGTACAGGATTTCCAAATATTGTGCTACGTTCGATTAAAACTTGTCATTATTTTGTGCCGTAACAGTTCTCTATATCAATGATACGATATAGAAAGAAATACGTGTATGTCATATTATGTATATAGCTTTTGGAAATATGTCCAAAGATTATTTAGTGTTTAGAATAGGTATACTGACCTTACGAAAATCCACGAACAAAATATTTAGCTACTTTTTCTAAAGACAAAATTTTGATTTTCTCTCTTGCATTATAAAGGCACAGGCTACATCTAGATCATCATAATAATGTTAATCATAGACCAATCATAACATTATATCATGAACTAATCACATTCCGACCAGATATGTTACGAGCGCAGCAGTGGCAAACCTTTTTCTCGTAGCTGTCAAACCTGTCCGCTTCCTGGTTCCTGGAAGGCAAAAAACAGGAAGGAAACACTATGTCGTAACAGATTCGTTCCTAATCGATCCGCGGAACTCTTTGGTTCCTAGTTGGTAATTAGTTAGAAATTTAGGGCTAAGACGTGGTCGGTGTATTGGAAGAAAGTGATATTTAGAAAATTGATGATTAATAAATGGGTTACATTAGCAGCGAAGTATCATGGAAGAAATTGATACAGGACCAGCATGGCGTCAGTAGACGTACAAAAGTATAGACAAACTGATAGATGGTTAGGATAAACTGACTCAATATGCCAATTCCATGTTAAGTTGACGTAATATTCCGTCAGCTGAGTTTGACATAATGCGACCAATTTACTTAGACCCGCAAACTGGTTCTGTGTTAACTTCCCTGAGATAGCTTTCGTAGCCCTGTGGGTATGGCTTCTGGTTCGCACTCCAGAGGGTGCAGGTTCGAACCCCGGTGTAGGCGTGTACCAATGAGACATTTTCCGATCTCAAGTACATAATACGGATGCTCATGGCCGTGGGAGAGCCATGCTTCAACACGAACGGGATGGCTTGACCGGAGTGATACCACGGTCTCTCAGAAAACTGGCCCTTAAACGGCATTGTGCTGTATTTCGTTCAGTGAGTGATTTCCCTAATCCTTTTCCCATTACCTATTCCCTTCCCCCTTGTTCTGTTTGTCTATGTATGGGCTAAGATAATTTCTGTCCATCGGGTGATTATCGCATCGTTTTATTCGTCTACCATTTAATTTTACAAAAAGCAACATTTTTACAGAGTCCAACCCGGCCAAGATACGCGTCGTGATTTATCTCTCTCTCTTGGGCATAGTCATAATTGTCGATATCGACATATAAGTCGATAGATAAGTTTCTCGTTCGTAGACTTGCATTAAAAAAAAACGTAGATTCTTCTCATAATATCAAAATCTTGACTAAACTCAATAAAAATGTGTTGTCATCTAAGGGTTCATGGACAAAAGTAGTACGGATTAATAACAAGTCACAAAAATGCTTTTAATTTTGTCGGCAAACACGAGAAAAAAAAGTCATATTAGGGTCAATAGAGAAGAAGAGATAAACCAGTTAACGGCGAGTAAACGTGTAGACAAAATTTTCACGATGGCTTATCTTAGCCCGGCTGTTGTTAGGGAAAGCGTGGAACTCCACCGAGTGTTTTAGGTACTGCCTTTAGGAATATTGAATTATTATTATCCTAAAATGTTTAACTATTCCGCTCGAATCGATAATGCTCTATGCGTGCACCGGGTTGGTGATGTGTCTTAAATAAACAAAACTCCTGGTATTTAATTATGTTTAAGGTCCCAGAATATAAAGTGTTATTAGCTGACAAAAGGATTTCTACCGAAACGCCATGAAATGATAAGTAATTCTACAGTAAAACAGTCTCCTCATTATTATAAATTAAGCGCCTTTCAAACTTTTTATCCTCTCAGCTAAGAATTAAGGATAAAAAAAATTAATATAAAAAAAATATATACAGCCGAAAATGGAGGGCCAAAAAAAAGAACCTCCTCGTTTTATGAAGTCGGTTAAAAATATAAACTCACGCCCAGATCTAGTCTACTTAGAAATAATGCTTTCGCTTTCAGCTTCTGTGTGCTTATCGTTCACCATCGTGCGTTATCTCTCGCTATGACAGGCAATTTATGGCGTGGGTGGCTACTGAATCTGCTACTGTATGTTATCCTGTTTAAAAAAAAATTAATTAAAAAAAAAACATATATTTTATTTAATTCGATTACAATACACTATTGCATTAATTTACGATTCGTGAAATATCTACCTGCAGAATGCAAATATCGGTAGAGTTTTTGAAAAAATTATGTACATATTACAAATAATAATTGGTCTATGATATAACTAATATTATCGTTAAGAATGTGTTTGTTTCTTTATTTTTTTTATGATATTTTATGAGGAAAGCGAGCAGATAGGTTACCTGATGAAAAGCAACAGTCGTCGCCCATGGACATCCAAAGAGTCGCAAGTGCGTTGCCAGCCTTTATGAGGGAATAGGGATTCGGAGTAGGGAAATTGGGCCACCGGTAAACTCACTTACGAAACGAAACACAGCACAACGCCGTTTCTCGACAGTTTTCTGTGATGCCGTGCTATCACTCCGGTAGAGCCAACCCATTCGTGCCGAGGGATGGCTTTCCCATGGCAGTCAGCGTCCTTATTAAGTACTTGAGATCGGAAAATGTTTCATGCCTACCTACCTATACCTACTTTTTATCCAGTTTATACGGAAGTTTTTTACTACAAGAAGTAACGTAATTAAGTAACTTAGAAAGAAAGTTACCTCATGGCATATTTCAAAGAAGAGATTTTTGTCGTAGCCTCTGCACCTTTAACCAGGGGTTAGGAGATAAAATATTTAAACAACTTTAATGGCTATTAAAGTGGCTGCTTATATTAATATAATATTATGGCTATAAAACTTGTTAAGAGATAGAAAAATTCCAATAATTATTACCCATCCTGCAAAACACTACGTGTATTAAGGGCCTGTTTCACAACTTCCTAATAAGTGCCTTATAATCTATTCAAACGTTTTCTGACACATGAGGTATGGAAAGCTAGATACGTTGTCAATTGCCCATCCGATACTTATCAGAAAGTGGTGAAACAACCCTTAAAAGAATAGAAGAAGATGCATTCAATTTTTTTAAACATTGGCCTTGATAAGGTTCCAAAGTTTTATCCCAGCATAAATTAAAAAGTTATTTAAATATTGAACCTTTTTATGTATTGAAGGAAATATCGATTTATTGCCTGTGGATGATGGATTAGTAATCAGTGGCCCAAAAATAATAATATTTATGGACGTTTCACACCACGTCAGTCTGACCCCGTGCTAAGTACCTCAGGGACTTGTGTTACAGGTACCAGGTAACGGAAATATATTTAATACTATATACACATATTTAAGATTTTTATTACATAATACACATATTTAATACACGTCTAAGACCCAGGAACAATGAAAAACTTTTTGCTCCCTCGGCGGGATTCGAACCCGCGACACCCGGCTTAAGCTACCAACGCCCTTGCGCCCAACTGAGCCAACAAAGCCGTTAAACAAACTATATATTGTTCTTAACTTGCTAGTTATATAGGTCTCATAAAACGACGCTATTTGCCCAAAGCGCCATGTCTAATGTGTGTATGTCTATTCCCAATTATGTGTTAAAGATGCTGAGGAATCACGTAATAGCGAGAATGTATCGGTTCTCGAATAGGCGAACTGGGAAGCGACCAGCGTGCGTAGGACTGGTCCTATAAATAAGATTCCAGTGCTTTTTGAACCGTTGAAAATATTAAAAATAATAGTAGCAAAATATTGTTTCTAAAGCAAATGAATACGAATAAATATACACATATATAATAACATGAGACTAAAAAATAATTAAATTGATTAACATAATCAACTGAGAAAAAAATGTACAGCAAACAACTTTTAAAGAGTCTTTGTCGTTAGCAGTTTGAAGTAAAAGAATAGCGCAGACCTGATGATAGGATTAGAATGTTTTTGTAAGATTAATTTTATTTGGGCAAGAGATCAAATGTCAAATCAATAATTTAAATAAACATTAGTGTTTAATAATAAAGACAAATTAGTTATGTTTTTGGTAACAAATTGATAGTTTTTATCATCTAAATCTCTATAATTTTTTATATTCGAGGCAAAATGTGAGATACATTTTACTCAGAGTTAGATTTTATAAAAAGAGAAGCCACAAACTGTGACATTTCCTAGCTACTTGTATTGTAGGTTAACCTCTTTGTTTCAAAACACCAGTTTTAACTCTACCATAGACAAGAATTTTTATCTGCCCGAGACCCACCACAGTTTGGGTGCACCTGACTTTTGCACCTGTGTGCAATACCCACTTGCATCTCAAGCGCAGCGTGCACCCATACAGCTGCATCACCACGCTCCACCACCCCCGTATATAAGCTATCTCTTACTATCCTTGAACCTCATTTCACCAGCTCAGTGTAATTAGTGCAGTGCAGTGTACAATGTGAACACTTTCCTACGACAACTGTGATTGTGTAATGAAAATGAAAGCCGTACTTACCATGGTGAGTTCCGAAATTGAAAATGAATCGAGTTTCATCTCATCCGGAGATGATTCATATTGGAATAAATTAACAATAGCCCTTCATTTTGCATACTACTAAAATGATATAGAATAAAAAATACATGATATGCACTATATCTCTACATAAAATAAAACCGTAAAATTGGAGTGTATGAACATTTAATATTTTTAGAAAATTTAATGTTGGGAGCTAAGGATTAGTAATAGAACTCAAATCGACAGAAAAAATGTCTGTTTGTCTGTTTGCACGCGCTAATCTCTGGAACTACTGAACAGATTTGAAGAAATCTTTTTTGTTTAATAGTGAATAACTGTGGGCAACATATAAGATACTTTTTATCCCGGGAAAATGTATGACTTCCGAGTGATATACACATTTTCGCGCAACGAAGTTGCGGGCGCCAACTAGTGAAAAATACAACGTGAAATTATTAATTATAATAAACTGGAGATGAGGAAAATTCGTAAAAATAGGTGGTGTAATAAAGCGATATCGGTTTCTTCCAGCTAGCCTTTTAATATACCTCTATATTTATATTATAATACGGAATGTTTTATTTTTTCCATCCGGTAGATTTCTTCTTCCTAACACTTGCGCTTAGTGACAAGATCGCAAAAAAAAAACGCCATTAATATTTAACTTAATGTTTATAAGACACAATGTCTGAGCGTGATACGATCTGAATCAATCTTGTACTCTATATGCTTTATAGAGTAGTTATTAACGCAGTTGCTACTAATAATTTCTACTTAATTATAAAGGCGAAAAATTTTGAGTGAAAATTTATATTCTTTTGTTTGCTAAAGGGTAACAAACATCCATATCTATCGTCTATATAGGTTTTAATGCGTATTATAAATATGCCGAAATTTAGCAACAATTTCACCATCAAAGTGGCATTAGTATATCATGTCGACATAATGAAGTTTTTCTAATTTATTCGAGTTCATTAAACAACGATTATGGCAAACACATAAATTTACATTTTGTAGGCTTGAATGGCCAATTTATTCCAGCTGTTAAGTAACCTAATATTAATTAGGAATGAAAATATTTTATAAATCGTTTGGTCGATTTTTTTTTATCTTTCAGTAATTAATTTTTAACTCTTCGCTTATTACTCAAAACGTATGAAACAAAATCAAAAAGAAAATATTTACATCAAAGGTGTTTTGATACGAATCTGTATAGTGTATCTAGGCAGAAAATTACACATATATGACATTAATAAATACATGATAATGCATAAAAATTTTGTAAAATTACTCTACACTGTGAACGGATCCTAATTACAGATAAATATATTTGTATACTTTATAGGCATACATAAATTAAAACAAAAAAAATATAGAGACCTAATTAAAGTAAAGACAATATGTCGTTAAAATGATTACCCTTATTTGAATACAAATTGACATTTTAATCATTAATTACTTAATTATGTAACACTTTCAAAATAAATTAAATTCAACTTTTACACAGTAAATAGATCAGTCGTTTGTGTATATTAATCAACTCCCACAGTGCAGAGGTTGGGGGTCATAATATATTAACGTTTGCTTGGACTTGCTTCCGAAGGGGTTCATATTATTAATTTTTTTTTTATCATATTTATGGAATGCAACTGCCGTCACCCATGGACACTCACGAAATTCGAAGAGTCGCAAGTGCGTTGCCTTTTGGCCTTTATAGGGAATGGGAAAAGGTATAGGCGGAAAAGGGAAATCGGGCCACCGGTAAACTCACTCACTAAACGAAACACAGCACAACGCTGTTTCAAGCCAGTTTTCTGTAAGGCCGTGTTATCATACTATGCAGACCTCCAAACTAATAGTGTGTGTGCTTGCTTAATTTTTTCTTTGTTTGTCCTTTCTTCACGTTCAAACGAAGCAACCAATTGACTTGATTTTTGGATTCGATGGTGAAAAGCAACTGTCGTCGCCCATTAGAAGAGTCGCAAGTCAACTACCGGCTTTTTTTAAAAGGAAAACGCTTTCTTCTTGAGGTTTTATGTCGCCAAGCATTTCCATAAACACAAGTAGAAAAAATCCTACCATAAGCAAGTGTTGCTAAATAAATTGACTCTTTTGACCCAATATTAAGAGCCATCACTGAGATCAAAAGCGGGGTATAAATCAAAACAAAATTTGAATAGTTGCACAACTCAAGAACGAGATAGCGATCGGATTTGCATTCATTAAAAACCCTAGGGAAATTCAATATGTTGCTATGTTGCAGCCAATTTTCGAAACCCGAAAACAAATGTTATTTCCAAATATACTTTATTATAATATTACTGTCACTCAAAAGCAAACCCGTATGTATTCCCATAATAAACATTTTTTCATTTAGATTGTGTGGTATCTGAAGTTTTCAATCAAATTTTGCTGAAATTTGGTATGGAAATACTTCGATATCCGAGAAGGACGTATATTTCATGTATATTTTACCGGCAATGTGTGTAACGCAGGCATTTAAAATATAAATTAAATTCAACTGCCTAGGCAATGTATGAATCCCTAATAGCTAAGGCAATATTTGATACAGTTTTCATTTTATACATTGCCTAGGTAGTTTATAGAATGCCGAATCTGTGACGGGCATATATGTAATCCTTAATTATATTTCTATAAGTAGTCGATACCAGCTAAGTCAAACATTAACCGACTTCAAAAAACGAAGATTATCAATTCCAACCGTATGTAGGTTCCCATTCACTTCAGTCAGGGGGTTTTTGATTTGGAGGAATGCCTCATTATACACATTGCCGGTAACATATATACTTTATATCTCGATAAAATGTACTGTTCTAATTTTGGCGCAACAGAGCTGTTTCAGCTAGTTAGCCATAAAGTAGTTCGTGTTTTTGTGTAGCCCACGTTGTTACCAGACATAAGAAAAATTTGCGAAATTTACATTTTTACCGCAACGTAAACAGCTGATTGGTTGTAAATGGAAATATTTTTAATTCACTTTGCGTAACAGCTCTACAGTAGTAGAGCCGAAGCCCGAAGAAATTGCTAAATTGCCAGACACAGAAATATAAAAGCTATTAATATTTATTTTATTTAATCGTTATTTTATGTTCATTATTAGTTTTCAAAACTTAGAAAGTCTTAAATCGTTTAAAAATATTTTATTCATATTATGGGATTTTACAAAATATATGTAATTTTATTATAAGAAATAAAAAACAAATAATGATAATGATATTTTGTGTTGTTTTTTTCGAAATACATATGTGAATCTTAATATACATATTTCTTGTGTGTATGTCTTGTCTTGTGTGTATGTCATTATTCTCCTTATACACAAATGGCCTGATTAATATAACATTTTTTATGTGTTCAAAATGAAAATTAACATCAACTTGCAACCAAAAATGCGTATTGAGATTAATACCCGTTTTCACCAATCACATCCTAGTTTCAAACCACACTTAAAGATTTAACCAATTTTTATGTTTCCTTCATTTATAGGATCTAAGAACTTGGATGACGCACTAGTTTTGTTAAAAACTTGTCTTAAAAGATACAGGACGCTAAAAGACCGCAAAGAGATACATAGCGAAACCGTTGGTTAAAACAGGCTTAAGCTCCCTTTACGGCCATTATATGTACGTGCTTATAAAGATTTTACTAACTTTTATGTATTATATACTATAGGGTCTAAATACTTTGTGGCACATGAGTTTTGTCAAGAACGTATTTATCTTAAGAGATAGAGGACGCTAAGATCCTACCAACTTAACATTAGGGCGGTTGGTAAAAACAGAAAAATGTTGGTGAAAATAAATTGGCAAATCAGCCCGGCAGCAACCTGGCAGGACCGCCAGAACGATTTAAACTTTTACAACGTCATTGGGGCAGTTGTAGATCTAATGTGCTTCTGCAGCTATTGGGGTAATCGTGCTTATTATAGCTACAAGCGAGAGTGCTCTGGTTGAAAATATAAAGCACTTTTTAATGAGTTATTGTATTAATTTTAATCAAATTAAAAACGAGTGAATTATAGAGTATTTCTTATAATTTTAATATTGATACAACATTTGAAACAATAATTATTAATTTTATTTTTTATAGTTCTTTACGCAGGTACAGAGCTGTAAAGATGCTATAAACATTTTAGCTGAATGTCCCACGTTTTGTTTGAAGATGAAATTCCATTCGTTTTAATGGTCGCTTTCTATGGTGGTAATGGTTTTAGTAGCTTAATTAATACAAATGTATTTGGTATGGCCTAAACGGGTAAGCTATACATTTGTATTAATTAAGCTGCTAAATAAATGAATTTGTGAAATATATACGGTAACTTTTTGTTCATAGAAAAACGTATTATCAAAAAGTGGACACATTGTTTCGGTCTATTTCAACATGTTTAAGATTTTAAAGTATAGGTATAGTAGTAGTATTGTAAAGACTTTGTAGAGACTTTTTAATGAAAACATAAACGTTAGCACTTGATACAAAATATAAGCCGTATTTCAAAGATTTGCTAAAGTGTTAAATTATTATCAATCACTTTTAAGTTGGACAAGCGTTAGTTTAACTTTTATGATATGATTATATAGTAATTACATTTATTATCAAGTTTGAGCGGCCACACTGAAATGCATATAATGATTAAACTTTAAATATATAGGCAACTAGCTAGACCCGGCGGACTTTGTTCCGCCTTAATGGCAATAAATAAGTAGATTGTGTTTTTTTATTGGAAAATCAAACGCTGTCGAACGGGATAAAAAGTATCCTATGTCCGTCTCCTGGCTCTAAGCTACCT